>CM075809.1:46928095-47193095 GCA_037975025.1 Excoecaria agallocha
CTAGAAAAAAATTACTAACTGGTAAGAACAACCAATGATGCAAGTGAATCCCAGCAAATAACGGTGAACTGCGATAAGAGATTAATGAATGATGACGAATGGGGAAAATGAAATGCGATAGGAAAATGGTGAATGGGATAACTTTGAGAGGAGATCAAAAAATGAATTGGGACATCTTTGAAGAGAGAGGAGATCGGGAAATGAATAAATTTCATCCACAAAAATAGATTTACTAAACATTAAAAAAGGATCAGGTCAATTAAATGGTATGGACCCAAGTCAAACTTGGAATATGAAAAGTTAAATAGGCTAACTTTGAAATTGCAAGGTATGTCATTAACGGCAACAAACATTGAAATTGAGAATTCTTAATGGCCAAGGGAAATGAATCAGCAGCTTTAACATTTAATTGCATTATATTTCTTCTAAATTACGTTTCTAAATTCTAATAGTACAGAGACACGAAAAAAAGGAAGCAAAGGTTCAATGGATTCTTCCCAATCCAATAACCCAGGAAAAATAATTTCTAGAATGGAATCATGTGACTATTTTATCAATTCCAAATAGTGGCAGAGGAAATCAAGTATGGATATGCAACTATTGCAGTAAGAAAGTTACAGGTTCACAAAAGTAAAGGCTCATTTACTGAAAATTCTAAATCACGGTGTTAAAGTTTGCAAGGTAATTTCTGATGATATTTTACAAACTATAAAAAAAGAGAATGAACAGGCTGAGTTGAAAAAAGAAAGAAAAGTGTTTGATAGTAGGAGAAAAATAGAATATGTTTCACTTCCACCTGGTTCACATTTGTTACAACACAAAAAAGGCTTTTAATGTTATAGAAAGAGGTGAAGCTGACAAGGAAGTGGTTAGGATGTTTTACACTAGAGGAATACCATTTAATTTTGCCAGAAATCCTCATTTTATAAGATATAGTCAAATATTAGCCAATAGCAACTTGAGTGATTATGTTCCTCCCACATATAATAGACTTCGAACCACTTTATTTGCCCAAAAGAGAGCTCATATAGATTTCTTACTTTAACCCATTAGAGATTCTTGAAAAAAGAAAGGGGCATTTTATATGTTCTGATGGATGGGTAGATCGATAAAAATGTCCATTAATTAACATTATGGTAGCATCTCATTTGGGGCTAATGTTTATAAAAGCAATTTATACTAGTGGCAACATCAAAGATGCTGAACATGTGGCAAAGATTTTAAAGAAGAGGTAGAGAAAATTGGTAAAGAAAATGTGGTTCAGATTGTGATCGACAATGCTACAAATTTCAAAGCCGCTGGTCCTATAATTGAAACAAAATATCCTTATATATTTTGGACTCCATGCGTAGTTAGGGATGATCACGGGGCGGGGATTCCCCGGCCCCGGCGGGGATCCGCCCCGTTCAGGGCGGGGAATCCCCGAAATTTCCCCCCGCGGGGACGGGGGCGGGGGGAAAAAATTCCCCGTCCTAAAATCGAGGACGGGAATGGGGGAATGGGATCCCTGCCCCGCAAAAAAAAAATAAAAAAAAAATAAATAAATATATATATATTAAAATATAATATTTTATAAATAATTAAAATATAATTTAATTTTATAATTATTAATTTTTAAATTATTATTAATTTTAAATTTTTTATTTATTAAATATTATATTTTAATTTTAATTATTAATAAAATATTATATTTAAAAAAAAAACGGGGGACGGGGATCCCTGCGGGGGACGGGGATCCCCGCGGGGCGGGGGACGGGGGGAATTCTTCCCCCGACATTGGTGGCGGGGGGCGGGGAATCCCCGCCACTGGCGGGGGAGGGAGTGGGGGAGCATTCCCCGGCCCCGCCCCGCCCCGTGATCATCCCTATGCGTAGTCCATAGCTTGAATTTTGCTTTGAAAAGTATGTGTGAACCAACTGAAAAATCATTGCATTATTCGCAATGCAAATGGATTAAAGAATTGTTGAATGACATCCAAAAGATAAGAAATTTCATCATGAATAATGGCATGGCATTGTCAATTTTTTGCAGGTAAAAATTTCACATATTTCCCTTAACAAAAAATGCTTCTTTTATTTTTTTTAGTTATTTTTTTACTCTCTACCATTCCTAATATGAATTTTTAATTTTCCATAATATTCAATAGATATTCCAAATTAAAGTTATTGAAAGTTGCTGAAATGAGATTTGCTTCCTCAATTGTGATGGCCAAAGATTGAGAGAAGTAAAAACAACACTTGAACAAATGGTAATAGATCCAGATTGGAAGACTTTTAGAGTCAATGAAAAGTCTCCTATTGAAATCAAGGCAATGGATATGAAAGAATGCATTATAAGTGATCGGTGGTGGGACAAAATAGATTATTTTTTAAGCTTGACCAAACCCATAGTTGATATGTTAAGGGTTGTCGATAATGATGCTCTAGTGTTACATTTCATCTATGATATGTGGGATACAATGATTGAGAGTGAAGGCTATCATTTTTGCACATAAAGGGGAAGATGTGCTAATTGGACAATCTGACTTCTTTGATGCCATCCATTGAATTTTAGAGTCATTAGAATAAAAGCAATACACCTCTCCATTGTATGGAACACTCATTAGTACCTAAGTATTATGCTGAAAATTGGCTTCAAGGGTGGGAGTAATGGTGCCTCACGACAAGTACCAAATGAAGATGAAGAGGTATCTTTGAATAGAAACAAATGCTTTAGAAGACTTTTTTCTAATGATGATGATTTTCAAAAAGTGTTAAAAGAGTATGAAACATTTTCTAGTTCATCAGATTATTTCAACCAACCACATGTGATGTGGCTGCAAGAGTATATGAAGATCCAATTTTTTGGTGGCTAATTATGGTGCATTTACTCCTTTACTCCAATCTCTAGCATACAAGTTATTATCACGGCCAATATCATCTTTATGCTATGAAAGGAACTAGAACACCTATTCATTTATTCAAAATGTCAAAAGGAATATTTTGACAGCTCAAATGTTTGAAAATCTAGTATATGTCCAAGGAAAAATGAGAACTATACTATAGTCACTTCAAAATATTGGGATATAGATGGGGATAACCTTTTCAATGGAAGAAAATGATTGGTTTGATGTTGTTGACTTATCTATTGATGATCCAGATTTAGAGACAGTGATCTTTGATGCAGAGGAAGACTTGAAAATGGAATTATCTACATAATTGTTATTGATTTTATGTTTGATCTGATTGTATTTTGGATATTAGTTGTTGGTTTATCATGGTTGGCTTTGATTATATTTTGGGTATTGAAAGTTTATCTAGACTTATTATTACATAATTTATATCATTTATAGCTTTATTTTAATTTATTTATATAACGTATCTATGCGTTTGTGTCTAAGTTCGGATCCGTATCTACGTATTAATATCTTAAATTTGGATCTGCATTCACATATCTTCTATTTAGAAAATTTACGAGTCTGATACATGGATATGTATCCGTATCCGACACCCGTACCCGAGTCCGAGTAACATAGCTGTGTATGCCATTCTGCCGTGTTTTCCATTTTCATTTCCATTTTTTTTCTTTTTCTTTTTATCTTTTGAAAAAATAGAAAGAAAAGTAGAGAAAAACAGCAAAAAAGGCTACAAAATAAGTGATAAATGTAAAATCCAGTAATTTACAAGTAATTACAAGTAAAGCCATGATAGGTTTTTTCATATAGCCTTTGCAAGTGGCTTTGTACCTTCAGTATTGACAAGTCAGATGTGCTTTCTTTCGGGACTGGACTATCTATTTTATAATTTTGTTTTGTTGGTTCTGTAAATACAGTTTAGCTTTTATTTTGCATATTTTTCTTTTTAATCTGTTTATTTATTTATTTTTAGCATTCTGAAAACTGATGCTGGGCACTAATTCTTTATATACACAAGTCAAATATGCTTTTCTTTCTGGACTGCCGATAACCATCTTACTTATACCAGGTATGGATTTCCTTAATGTCTAAGCTGTTGCATGAAATCTGCAATGAGAACTTTCCTATATTTAGGTTGCTAAACGTTAGTTTCTTATCATGAACATACCTTTTTATCTTCAGTTTTAGTGCTGAATTTGGTTTCTATATATTGCTTAAGGTCACTTTATAATGTAAACTAAGTACAATAATATAGTTGTGAAGGTAAAGGAGAATCAATTTGTTGCTAGTCTGATAGTTTATCACTGTGCACTTGCCAGATTGGAGATAAGGCTAAATATTTCATTGGATACACATTATTGTCCAAGTAACAGTTATGCAAAAGAAACATACGAAAAAAAAAAAAAAAGCAAAAAGAACGAGTGGCATAGAAATTCTTCTAGAGTGTCAACTATTTCATGTGTCGTGTGAATAGGCCCCACCAACATTAATTATCAGCTACGTGGGCTCCTGTGAATCTTTTGAAAATTAAGAATACAAAACCATGAGAAGAATTTAAGTACAAGGAACACTCATAAAGTCTTAAGTCAATATTTCTTGGCTGCTGCATCACTGACCTGTTGGGCATTCATTCATATGGCCCCAAGCCCCAATGCGAGCCAGGATTAATTGCTTCAGCCATGCTTTCTTTTCATTTATTTTTTCTTAACCAGGTTTAAGCCATTAAGCCTTAATTAAGTCATAATATTTATGCTTCCTTACAACTACTAAAAAAAAATTCTGTGGAATGTTTAATTATTTTAATTAATAAATTAATATTCTCTCTGTACCACATATTCCGGATAATTTTTAGTTTTTTTTTCATTTATTATAACTATTTTCAAGTTATCGCTGCAAAAAAAAAAATTTAACAGATCAAAAATTACTACAATTACTTGAAATACATTTAGATAATATTTTTTTTTTCAGTTGGATATGGTTAAACTATTTTTTGAAACTCGTTAATAGTTAATCACTATCATTTAATGGTTGTATAATAAATATACCAAGTTATCACTGAAATTACCCACATTTCATTTTCATGATTAACTGTGGTTAAATAGGTGGCGTGTGCATATTTTCTATTTTGATTTTTGATTGAAGAAAATGCTGTTGCATATTATGAGGTTTAGAGTAATTAGTGTTGAATGTGAAATGCAGGCAAGGAAGAATGATTATGAGGCTTAGAGTACTTAATATTAAAAATTTATAATAATTTTTAGTGACAGATGAATAATTTTTATTCATGAATGAATTTGCCGGTGAATTTTTTTTTATTGGTGAATGAATTTGCCAATGGAAAATTAATTTTCATTGTTAAATTTAACAACGGACCTTATAATTTTTGTTGTTAAAAATAGCAACGAAAATCTTTTTTCGTTGTTAAAAATAGCAACAAAAATTTTTTTCGCTGTTAAATTTAGCTTGCAACAACTTTTTCTGTTGCTAATTTTCGTTATTAATTTTGATTAGCAGCAAAAAATCAACAATTTTCGTTGCTAATTTTTGTAGTTAGTTGAGTATTTTCTTGTAATGAAGGGAAATTTCAATATAGAACTAATTCCATATAATTTATTTTCCATTTCGATATTTTTATATTTATATCGAAATCAATTTCTCATCTCAGAAGTCATGAGCGTATTCCAAACTCCTTTATATATATATATATATATATATATATATATATATATATATATATATATATATATATATATATATATATATATATAGTTTTGGTAGAAAAAGTTTACTTAGATATTTAGATTCAAGATCAATTCATAAAATAAAAAAGTAGAATTAATAATTTATTGTCATATTATGATATTAATAATCGCCGCCCAAAATTTTTATTCTTGAGAAAACTAGAAAATAAGCAATTTTTTTGGTTTACTTTGTGTAATTTCTTGAGAAATTTAATTATAATGTGTTGGGTTCATTTATCACCTTTTTTATATAACGTTGTTTATGAAATTTATTGACGTTGGTAATAAATATTATATCAATAAATAGAAAAAGAATTATATATATATATATATATATATATATATATAGAGAGAGAGAGAGAGAGAGAGAGAGCTGAATTTTATGAAAATGGTCTTACAAAAGCATAAAGTGTTGCAGAAAAATTATACTCATTAAAGAAAACCAAACTAAATATTCTCCAAGGCTAATGAAAACTCATTAAGTTTATAATTGTTTCGACCAAAAAAAAAAAATTTAAAGCTATTGCTAACTCAATTGATTTCACAATTTGCTAGTTAATTTATATGTTAAAAACAAATATCAATGGTTGATGCAAGAAGCCTTCTTTTTCCTTACATATATTATTTTGATTTTTTTAGATCCACATGCCAATGAAAAAGTTAATTTTGATTTAAGTTGATAGAAAAAATTTACATGTTCACGCATCCAACAATTTTTAACTGAAAATCTACAATTAATAGCTGCTCACAGGCTCGGAACACAGCTAAACAAGTCTCCACTCTCTTTCGACATCACAATAATAATATTTTAAAAAAAGTGGCATCTGAATCACATATTCAATCAAATTAATAATTTTCAAATTCATTTATGTAGTGTAACAAGCCAATTACACTTTGTCATGCGTGCAAATTAGTTTTTTATTTTTTTTTTGTGCATGGTAAAATGTAATTGATTTAATCCATGAGTTTTTTTCACGTAGCTGGACTAA
Source organism: Excoecaria agallocha (assembly GCA_037975025.1). Lineage (NCBI taxonomy): Eukaryota > Viridiplantae > Streptophyta > Magnoliopsida > Malpighiales > Euphorbiaceae > Excoecaria > Excoecaria agallocha. Next base: position 46,934,719 of record CM075809.1, read on the forward strand.
AAAATGCATTGCAACATAAGAATATAAATTATCTATTGGATTAAATCACCTATACCTTAGGTGTTTATATATAGAGAGAGTCTCACACGAGACGAGATCACCATAATACTAATCAGAATAAGAGCTCTAATTATCATGATGATAATAATGATAATAGAATCTAGAGAGAGGAGAAAAAAAAGATAAATAAAAAGAAAGACACTTGAATTTTAAATCTTTACCAAATTAAGAGATACAACTCCTACCAAGCCAAGCCTGTGGATGCAAATATGTTCTTTTCTCGAAAAAAAAAGGATAAAGACAAGAATTCATCTTGCCATAATAATAATAATAATAATAATAATAATAATAAGTAATTTGGCGTAGAATGGAGTGGTAATTATTACATGCAATTGAAATCACGAGGAAGCTTCCTGCCACAATGATCCAGCAACAAATTCAAATTAACATTAAGTTGTGCTAAAGGAATGCCCATGACAGTAGCTTTGATGGTATGGCAAAGACAAGCAGCGGCTTCAAGATCAACAAGTCCACCAAGTAGGCTGCAGCAAGGGTTTGAAGATGGATGCCCTATTGAAAGGTTTATTAAATTTGTCAACAAATTCCCACATGCAACTCAACTTTAGGGCATCCCTTGGGCATATTGGTTCTGATCCTGTTGATGGGGGTGGTGGGCAATTTGTCGAGTTCACTGCTGTGAAGAAAAAGAGATTGAGCAAGATAAGAAGGGTAACTCTTGAAGCCATTTGTCTGATTGATTCCTTAATAAATGGTTTTTGATATATAAGGTTTGATTATCTTGAACTGATGAAAATCGTGAAGTAAAACATAGTTTTTATAGATGAATTCTTAAGTAAACAAATAGTAGGGAATATAGGCTTAACATTTAATTTAGGTTTAGTTAATAATTTAATGGCTAATTATTCATTTTTCATAACTTAATTGTTTTTAGTTAGTTCTTTTTGTTTTTCCACTTCCCTTATCAATCAATAAGTTTTTTAGTTTGATATTTCCGTTTTAAGGGGCTATTCATTATTTATTTTGGAAAATTCAGTTTAGGCAAGTTCTATAAAATAAGTCAATAAAATATTGCCACTTATATTTGTTAATTGTCATCTCATTTTTTTTTCAATCAATTTTATATAAATGACTGCGCAATATTGGTTTTGGTTAAAAAAACTTGCCAAAACAAAATGTAAGCAAGAAAAGCTCATTTTTGTTATTTTTTGTCCAATTATTTTGGGAATTAAGGGTATTTCGTTTTAATGCATGCAATATGTGCTAGTCGTCAATTCGTTCTAGCTATGAAAGATGGTCATGGTCGTGGCTAGAAATCCTAGGTGACTTTTTTTTCATAGATATCTTTTCAATGAAAATATGGTTAAATTTTTTAGAATTAATTGTAAAAAAAAAAAATCTCAAATATAAGGTGCATTACAATATTGGACCACATCTTCAAAATTTTATAATATCGGATTGCATTCAGTCAGGTTTTGACCCTATCCAAACTCGAAAAATTTATTAATCTATTTGCCCTATTCGACCATACTAATCTAAATAATCCTCTTCAAATATCTTGAATATAAGGTGCATTACAATATTGGACCACATCTTCATAATTTTATAATGTCGGATTGCATTCAGTCAGGTTTTGACCCTATCCAAACTCGAAAAATTTATTAATCTATTTGCCCCATTCGACCATACTAATCTAAATAATCCCCTTCAAATATCTTGAATTAATCAAATTGGATTGTTCGGATCCATCGAATCGAATTTTGCATATCCTTATCTAAAAGACATTAAAAATAAAGTTAAATATTTTTCAAATATTAAAAATAACTTCCACTTTTAATATTTTGCATATCTACCTTCTTTATATTGAGTTTATTATTATTTTTTATTTAACCGAATGTTAATTTTGTACACAATATGTGCGTATATGTGCACTACCAGAAGCAAGATTATTCGTCTTGCTTAATCTAATGGTGTACCGAATTACGCTCCTGTTTAATTAAAGTCACATAAATAAATAAATATATAAGAAAAATATAACTTAATAATCACTATAAGAAAGCAAGGAAAATTACATTAAAAGACCCAAAAGGAGCAACGTATTTTACACAAGGATCTCCTTATTGAAAATCCAGCTAAACTTCACGCCTTTTGGCTGCAGCTTCGTAGCCCTTTCATCGGCTAGCTCCTGCATTTTCCTAATCCTGGGCGCTAATCCACAAACAAACTCCTGTGCCCCTCTCCCTTCTCCCGTCACAAATTTCTTCTTTGTGAAATTTAAAATAGTATAAACGTTCTTTCTTCTTTTATTATTTCTTTTCAATCTTTTCATAAGTTTTCTCTCTCTCTCTCTCTCTCTCTCTCTCTCTCTCTCTATATATATATATATATATATATTCAGTGAAGAGAAAGTGAATTGTATAAGTATATTCGTGAGGCATGAATAACTAGGAAACAACACAATAAAAGTGAGTGTGACACTTGGAATGGGTGGTAGCAAAGCAAGGGCTTTTTTCAAACTGCCTGCTTATCCATTCCTCCCTTTTTTCGCGTGCGTGTGTTCAGTTTTACATGTAATTATTTTTTCTGTTCTCTTTTTCCAAGCAGAAAAGTCTAATAATTTCATTTACAAAGCGGTAGGAGCTCCCTCTTATACCTCAAGTTGAAATATGATTCAAAATTAAATCGACATTGACATCCTAAAAAAGTGAAATTTGTTTTGGTTCCATTACAGATTTCAATCATCTCGGCCAAGTAAATTAGCTTGAAACCACAGAAACAATACCTAAAAGAATAATGATGCTATTAGTTGTCAATTGAAATTTTCATGACAAAGAGACATGCAATGTTTACTTCTTCAAGCTCTGCTGACTGGTGTAACGATTTGAACTTGACAGGGATCAAAAATAGAAGAAGTCATAAGGGAATGGTTTAACTTTTGTTAACTCTTATATATTGTTTATATATATATATATATATATATATATATATATATATATATATATATATATATTATATATATATATATATATATATAAACTTAGGCCACTAACCCACTAATTTTACTAAATAATTAACCCATAATTTCATTAACTCCACTAACTAAATAATAATTAACAAAAATATTCTAAATATCACTACTAAAAAATGCAAATTAGCGTGGTATATTTTCGTCGCTAAGCTGAGCGACGACTTTCATTTTGAAACAAAAGTCGTTGTAGCAGAATCTAGCTACAACAAAAAGTCGTCGCCATACTTTAGCGACGAAAGAGCGTTGTCGCTAAATATTTATCGCCGTTTTGCTACAATAATGTTCACGCAAAATTTTACGATGACAGTTTTTCGTCGCAATATTGTTACGACATTGTTCTCGCAATATTTTGCGATGACAGTATTTTCATCGCAATATTGCTATGACATTGTTCAAGCAAAATTTTGCGACAATATTTTCGTCGCAATATTACTATGACAATGTTCACGCAAAATTTTGTGATGACAGTATTTTCGTCGCAATATTATTACGATATTGTTCAAGCAAAATATTGCTACGACATTGTTCAAGCAAAATTTTACGACGATAATATTTTTGTCGCAATATTGCTACGACATTGTTCAAGCAAAATTTTACGACGATAATATTTTTGTCGCAATATTGCTACGACATTGTTGACGCTAAATAACTACTATTCAAAAATGCTAATTCCTTGCTAAATTAAAATTATTATTTTTTATTTTTAAATTAATATAAAAATTTCATTTAAATGACAAGCCACATATGATAAATTTATATTTATAGACTACTTAATATTTAATACAAAAATATATATATATTCATGAAAAGATTGTTATTTACAAATGGATATCATCGTTAATTGTATATCTAAAATGATACAAGCACATATAACAATAACAAATGTCACCCAAATGTCATACTATATACTTACAACTATAATGTAAATAGATACATTTGCTCCTAAATCTAGTGCTGAAAAAAGTTGTTGCATCTCCATCTATTGCTGGATTTGTCTGGCCCGCTGATCCATCTTTTGTTCATGCTCAGCACAAATCTCAACTTAAAACTCAATCCGCATAGTGGAAAAATATTGCAAGTACAAGCTATGAGAAACAAATAGAAAATTAATACAAGGGTGTGAGAAATTAACATGATGCAAACTCACTAAAAACACAAGTAGTGTATCATCTTTTTCGAGATTTCTAGGAATAATATCGAATCTTAAAAAGCTTAGCTTTGGTTGTTTGTGTTGTTTTATCAATCTATCGCGTGGCTATGGAATGGGAATGATAAGCAAGTCTAGTATAATATGCTACCTTGTGTCAAAATCAATTAAGATTTCTAAATAAAATTAAAAATAACAAAAGCATAAAAACCCACTGTGAGCAATCAACCAAGCTGAGCCATGGGTTCAATAAGGTTGAGCATTAGAAAGTGGTAGAAGTTTCAAAGTATTATACAAAGAAGGCTAAAGCATTATCCTAGTAGCATAAAAAAAGTATTCAAACTGTACATTTTTGAAACAGCAGGACTATTTTCTGATAAATCTCTGCATTTTAATACTGGTCCCAACTACATATAGGTCTATGAAATTTTTTTTAGAAGAAAAAAAGATATTTTTAAAAATAATAGGTCCATACCTTGATTGAATTTTCGAGCACACCAACTATCAATGCCATCACAGACAAAGCTAAAATCAGAATACAGAAATAATATTAGATCCAATTTTAGAAGCCAAGCGAGATAATATGGCTGAAATCTTGAAAGAAATTTGACTTAAGTCTATTTCTCACCTTATAAAATAGAGAGGACCAAAAAGGTTTTTGTTGGAAAAGCATACGACAAAAGCAAAGCAATTCAAGAGAATCCTTGTATATCCTGCATTTGCATAGCATCATCCATAAACAAATGTCTGTCAGATTTGAATTGTGCTTTTTAGGAAACAAATGACTTAAAATTGGTCAAAAAAAAAAGAAGAAAGAAAACAAACCAACTATATTGGGTATGTAAAGGTAGACAGTTAATTTGTTGGGTCTTTCTCTTGAATTGTTAGCCATTGAAGCTTCACTGAAGATTAGAACTGCCAGTAGAATAAGAAAAGCAAGCAATGAAAAAATAATTGAAACTGGCATGTAGAGAAAATCTTGAAAGCAAAAATCCAGGATAAAATGGAAGATCCAGGATAAAAAAAAAAGAAACTATATTAGACAAAAGAAAATTATTAATAAGAGGAACAGATTGAGAAAACCTGAGCAAGTCGATGGTGATGAAATAAAAAAACTTAGTGCACTTGCCCAATCAATTTCTCCTCTCTATCCCTTTTGATTCTTTTCTTTTAGCACCTGCCTTCTGATTAAGCATATACGGCTGCAATTATGAAACTTTATTTCTTTAATATGAGCTATATGTATTAAAATAAAAAATTAAATAAATAGATTATCGTACTTTATGATCTTTATCAGAAATATCAATTCAAAAACAAAACCAAGTGGGTTAATATTTGTAAAATAATATATATATATATATATCCATAAATAAACCATTTAGACTTAGACATAGAATATCAGAATTAATGAGCTTGAAGACAAAAATTGTGTACCGAATTAAAATTAAACATAAAATTCATTTTCTAGGCCTCTGTCCAGTAATTAGAGCCAACTCATTCATTATAGTTTCCAAACCCTTAGCATTTTGAGTAGCATCTCCAATACCACAGTCCACCACAACCTTTTCAATTTTCGGAACCTAGAGAATCCAATGCCGTGAAATTTGATAAAAGAAATAAAACGAAAATCAAGAGTTAAATTCAAATGTGTATTACAAGAAATGCACAAAGTAAATCAAAAGAAAATCAACATTTTCAGAGGTTGTTTGGACATAACAATTATATTGGAGAGTTATACTGAAACACAAACAGCAAGTTGGAGTGCTACTAAACACACTTAAACAGCAAGCTGTTTAAGGGCAAATAGCAAGCTGTTTTAGTTATCTAACATTTCACACTTAAACAACAAGCTCTGATTAAAGATGGAATAGTCCATTCACTAGTTTCCTGCAAACCAAAATCAAATAAAGATTTCAAGATCATTTTTTTTTAATTTCAAGGTGTCGATGAGTTAATTAACATATAAATAAATAGGGAACAGAGACAAGTAAAAGAATATGCTAGAGATAAAGAAGCACCGTCTCCTTAGAAAGAGGGCCGGTAAGCAAAATAAAATCACCATTCTATTCAAAGGCATTATGCATTATCTGAAACCAATACCATTATGTTAAGGACACCCTTACTATAAACTCTAAACCAATACCTAACTTCACCTTTGGCTGTGCCCTGAACATCAGTGGAGATTTTGGTCGGGGCAGTGGAGTCTTAGGTGTGGGTAAAGGACCCTTCTCCTTGCTTGCATATACAAAATATTTTTAAGGATTCACCTGATTCTAATTTCATGGAGGTTGGGGTTGGCGGTGGCTCCCTGATCAAAATGGAAGAAGGGCTGCTGGTTTTTTGAAATTGTTGAAATTGAGAAATGGTTACTGAACCCATTTTCTATTTCAATAATTATGCAATATTTGGTGGCAAAACAAGTTCAACCCTGTCCTGCTAAAATTTTTGCTTAAAAACCACCGAAATTTTTAATTTTCAAATCCCACTTATTTCTAATCCCGCTAAAATTTTTGCTTCATAGATATATATTATTTTTAAAGGATAATTTATATTTATACTTATGTTCTCCTCATTTTAACTCAACGCGATAATTTTTAATATAAACTAAAAAATCATTAATTAATAAGAAAAAAGTAAATTTTAGATCTAATTAAGTGATTTAAATTAATTCAAACTCTATTAGGTTTCAAATTTAAATGGCATTAGTCATTTAATCAAAACAAACTTATTTTGGAATTAATTGGTTGCCGAATTCAACTAGGATTTCTAGCTTGAATTTTGGCCACATTAATTCCCTCTCAAGTATTATATTTTGATTAAATACAATTTAGAATTCAATACTCAATTAACTTAATTATACATAGATAATTAATTAATTGAAATTAAAATTAGCATATGCCAATAATTTTTTTTTTTCATGTAACAACTGTTAACAAATTTACCTAAAACAGCAAGCTGTTTAAGGTAAAATAACAGTTTAACAGATTTGCCTAAAACAGCTAATTATTTTAGGTAAAAAACCTTGTTTGACAGATTTGCCTAAAACAGCTAGCTGTTTAAGGCCAAATCGGAGCTGAACAGATTTGCCTAGCTGTTTTAGGCAAAATAACAGTTTAACAGTTTTGCCTAAAACAGCAAGGCAAAAAAACTGTTTTACAGATTTGCCTAAAACAACAAGCTGTTTAAGGCAAAAATCTGTTTATCCATTGCATACATTAATTTGACTTTAAATAAAAGTCCAAATTAATTCTCAATACACTATTTAAACATTTTAAGCCCAATACTTTAATTAATACAAAAAAAGTAAATTTTAGATCTAATTAAGTGATTTAAATTAATTCAAAATCTATTAGGTTTCAAATTTAAATGGCATTAGTCATTTAATCAAAACAAACTTATTTTGGAATTAATTGGTTGCCGAATTCAACTAGGATTTCTAGCTTGAATTTTGGCCTCATTAATTCCCTCTTAAGTATTATATTTTGATTAAATACAATTTAGAATTTAATACTCAATTAACTTAATTGGTTATAATTTACTATAATTGATATTATTGAATATAAATATAATAATTAGTTCAATTTAATTAATTAACAACAATTTAGTTTAATTTTTGCTAATAAATAATGTATTAGTTACAGATGTATATGTTAATATTAGTTTTTACGTGTCTCTCATTTATGCTTGTTAACAAATTAAAGGAGACCAAATTCTCTATCACACAAAAATAACACTAAAACAGCTTGCAAACTGTTTTAGTGTATTTAGCTAGCTTGTTGTTCTACACTAAAATTTAAAGATAATAATTTATCTTAATTTATTTTAATTTAATTAATTTAAGTTAAATCAATTTAGTTTATCTAAATTTTGCTAAAAAATATACTAGCTAAATTTATTAAATTAAATACTCTAATTAAATGTAAATGAAATTTAAATATTAAAAATTATGATCATATAAAAATAGTTAGAACATAATTTTAGCTAAATACCTAAATTTTGTGAGATGTATATTCTTTCAATTTAGTTGTATTACAACTTAAAAAATAAAAAAATAAAATGTATAATAAATATCAACTAATTAGAAGGTTTATAAGCTGAGATAAGGTAGAAATACTTAGGATTATTCATGCTAAATCATCCAAAACAAAATTTTAATGTGATAACGTATTTGAATCCATTATCTGTAATGAAATTCTTGAATTTTTATGATTTTTTGATTTTCTAATTAATACGTACAGATTTTAAAAGAAATATTGAATATAGTGGCAAAAATTGATAAATACATGTAAGCCTACATGTATTTAATTATAATTGTATATATTGTCGTTAAAATACTTATTCTAAAAATGAATACTATTGTCCATATATAATTAAGAAAAGAATTGAAAATAAAAAAGAAAGAATAATAATTATGTTTAAGTTAAAATCATATTGGAAAATCAATTTAATAATTTATATAGGTTTTACATCATGTAGTTTAGAGTTCTTAATATATATACTTATTCAAATAATCGATAATATTAATTTTATTTTTGAGCTAAATTAATATTTTTCTCGTATAATCTGGAGTATTTTATAAATTGCATAGACTTAATATAGTGAAGAATAAAAATTTTATGGAGCAAAATTAAAAAGGCATCCTTGGGACAGGTCAAAAATCCCTTAACTTGCTGTCTTTTTACACTAAAATAGCTTGTTGTTTTAGTGTAATTTAGCTTGTTGTCTTTTTACACTAAAACAACTTGTTGTTTTAGTATAAATTAGCTTGCTGTCTTTTTACACTAAAACAGCTTGCTGTCTTTTATAGTTTACTGTCTTTTTACACTAAAATAACTTATTGTTTTAGTGTAATTTAGCTTGCTGTCTTTTTGCACTAAAACAACTTGTTGTTTTAGTGTAATTTAAGGCAAATCTGATTTTTTTTAATAATCAAAATAGTATTTTTTTAATAATTAAAATAATGTTTTAACAAATTAGTTACAATAATGTTGTTGCCAATATTGGTATATGAATATAATTGTATTTTGCCAAATTAGTGACAACAATATTGTCGCAAAATTAGCTAAAATAATGTTATCCCCAATTAACTACAACAATATTGTTGTCAATATTGGTATATGACCATAATTGTATTTTGCGAAATTTGCGACAACATTGTCGTCGCCAAATTAGCTACAATAGTGTTGTCGTCAATATTGGTATATGACCATAATTGTATTTAGCAAAATTTGCGACAACATTGTTGTCGTCAAATTAGCCACAAAAATATTGTCGTCAATTAGCTACAACAATATTGTCGCCAATATTGGTATATGAACACAATTGTATTTTTTTAAATTAGCGACAACATGCTATAACAATGTTGTCGCCAATTAGCTACAACAATGTTGTCGCCAATATTGGTATATGACCATAATTGTATTTTACGAAATTTTGCGATAATATTGTTGTAGCTAAATTAGCTACAACAATTTTTTCACCAATTAGCTACAACAATGTTGTCGCCAATGTTAGTATATGAACATAATTGTATTTTTCCAAATTAGCGACAATAATGTTGTCGCCAAATTAGCTACAACAATGTTGTCGCCAATTAGCTACAACAATATTGTCGCCAATATTGGTATATGACCATAATTGTATTTTGCGAAATTTATGACAATATTGTTGTCGCTAAATTAGCTACAACGATGTTGTCGTCAATTAGTTACAACAATGTTGTTGCCAATATTGGTATATGACCATAATTGTATTTTGTCAAATTAGCGACAACATTAGCTACAACAATGTTGTTGCCAATTAGCTACAACAATGTTGTCGCCAATATTGGTATATGACCATAATTGAAATTTGCGACAACATTGTTGTCGCCAAATTAGCTACAATAATATTTTCGCCAATTAGCTACAACAATGTTGTTGCCAATATTGGTATATGACCATAATTGTATTTTGCGAAATTTGCGACAACATTGTTGTTGTCAAATTAGCTATAACGATGTTGTTGCCAATTAGCTACAACAATGTTGTCGCCAATATTGGTATATGACCATAATTGTATTTTGTGAAATTTGCGACAACATTGTTGTCGCCAAATTAGCTTAGCTACAACTTTATTGTCGCCAATCGAGCCATATGTACAGAATAATATGTTTTGCTAAATTAGCGACAACATTGTTGTCGCCAATTAGCTACAACTTGGCTGTCGCTAATTAGCTGCAATAATGTTATCGCCAAATCTGCTTTTGTTGTCGCAATTATTTGCGCCAAATTTTTGGCACCTGATATTAGCAACAATAAAAATTTATTGTCGCTAATTTATCGCAATTTTTGTTTTCGCATCAAATCTTTCAAGATTTGCGACGAAAGCCATTTTTTGTCGCAATGTTGTCGCTATATTGTGCATTTAGCGTCAAATTTTATTGTTGTCGCAAATTTTTATCGCTATTCTGCATTTTTTTGTAGTGTATGTTAAAATAAACTTCACTAATTTAGTCACTAAATGAAAATTAATGATTTTGAATCAATTCTCCAACATGTTCCCTTGATTAAAAATCATACACATTTAATTGTTTTATTGGAACACTTCTCTCCAATACACATTTGATTTCAAATTTTCTTTGAAGCAATTTCTCTTTAATTCTTGATGCGCTCTCTAATAAAATTTTAATTATTAATACATCTTTTAATCAATTTTCTATAATTAAATTTTCCCTTTTGTGCTAAATTTGCTTGATCATTTGTCAATCTTCAAAATTGTTTAATATGACCAATTTTTTACAACCGAAACATTATAGTTTATCTTTCTACTAAGAATTAATTCCATCATGTTTGTTTTTCTTTCACACACTGCATGGTGGAATTTTTCTTTTGTGGAATGCTGATGAAATCTTGTGTGTTGTTTTGGCAATGAAAGCTCCCTCCATTGACTTCTCATCTCTAATTGTTATTCTTTGCTCCACAGCTTGCATTGCATTAATTAATTATGCAATTGTTATTTTTTAAAAGTTCTTTTGAATTTTCAAGTGAAGAAAATTTTGATCAAACTTTTAGGCAAACTCACAAAAATCTTTTCAAAAATTTTATCATCTGAAAATTCTTCACCAAATAATATGATTTTGTTAACAATTGCCATGAGTTTGTTAACATACTCTTTAATTCCTTCAAGTGGCTTCATCCACTACTAAAAAAATGTAACATAATGATGACTTATACTTTTTTGCGCTTGACTGTTGTATAGAAAGTGTACTAGATCAGTTAAGTAATACTGAAAAATAAAATTATAACCCTTTAATATTGTACCCTTGAGATTGTGTATTCTAGATTTTATAGCAAATAATGTGTGAAAAAAATTTCAAGTTTTGAATTGATTAGTAATTGACTAAGTTAAAATTAACAACTAAACAAATCAACTTAAATTAGACTGAATTAACTAATTGTAAAACTAAATATAAAACAAAATTCCAAAGATGATAAAAATCAATAATTAAAGCATTTTCGCTAAGGAACTATCCACCTTTTTATTACAATGATTCAATTAAAAGTAATACAAGTAGTCATGAAAAACCAGTTTAAAATCAGATATATTGCTTAGAATATCATTTTAATTATTAAACCCTTAAATTATGAACAATCTAATACCTAGTTTATCAATCTAGTTTTTAAACTCCTAAATCTTTGTTAAATCATTTTTCAAGAAATCTAACTCTAGCCTATTCTTAATTTAAATTCTTAGTTTTAAATCAACTCATGAATAACAAATCATTGCCTTAATTTAAGAATGCAACAATGCATTGACATGAGTAAAATAAACTAAGAACATGCAAATCATTGATCGAAGGCTAAATTAACAATCAATCATATATTCGATAAATCAAGCATTAATTCAATTACAACCAAAGATAAGATTCAACTCCAGAATTAAGAAATAATATACTTGTATTAAAATTAAGCTCAAATTAGAGTCATTACAATAAAAGACTAAGGGTTTATGTTTTTCTCAACAAAAGTAAAGAAATTACTCATTGTTCATCGTTGAAACAATTGAAAAATTAAAATATAAAGATATTATATATACTCATAAAGCTTCAAGCTTTCTCTTGATGTCTTCACATAATAGTAGAGTATAGCCCCAAACCCTAAGAGAATTCAATTTTTAAAAACTAGATCTAAATTATGAAGTAAAATTGACTAACTCCCCAAATCTCTTGTTAAACATGCTTAAATACCTTAAAATTAGGGAGTTTAGCTACCACCAAACTTCCTAAAATAGAGAAGAGCTAACTTTTATCGTAACTTTGAACACATTACTCGGTTGGGAAAGAAACCATCCCAACTGAGTTGATGAATACTACTTGCAAGTAGGATGGTGAATCAGTTGGGATGATTTTAGGATGAAAATCATCCTTACCGAGTTGATAACGACTGGAACAATCTCATGAATTTACCTCTTAAGTAACTCAGTTGGGATGAAAATCATCCCTACTGAGTTGATTCAAAAGTTTCTTCAAAAACTTCCTTTAAAAACACAAGAACACACTTCCTTCAAAAACACACTTAAACAAACTCAAAACACAGAATTAAAAATTTAAAAATAAAACTAATTAATCCAACATTAAAAAACTCTTAAACACATTAAAACTACACTAACAATTATAATTATAATTCAAAGCTATCAAATACCCTACACTTAATCTTTGCTCACCCTCGAGCAAAATTGAACAAACCAAATTTTGAAATAATCAAACTTTAACCAAAAATTATACCATGCAAAATCATGCTTAAAAATCAACAGTAGCACTTAATAAAATTCCAACTAGATCAAATTCAATCAAAAGAAATCTAAACCATTCTCATGCCAAAATTGGAATCAAACTATACTACATCATCAACACAAACAAAAACTAGAGAAATCTAAACCATTCTCATGCCAAAATTGAACTATACTACATCGTCAACACAAACAAAAACTAAGAAAACAGTTATATTACTATTTAATAAAAGAGAATACAAAGTTAATTACTATTAAGAGTTACAATTAAGATAAAAATAGCTAAAACACAAGAAAATATAAATAAAAAAATAGAAAATAAAAAAATAGAAAACATAAAATAAAAAAATTTCATGACCATGAGGGGAGGTTAAGATTTTTAATCACAGCCTGAATCTCAATAAGCAAAATTGAGCTTAAATAAGCCTACCCGCCTTCAAAATTCCTTGTTGTACTCAACAAGGTGACATAGAGACAAAATCATTGTGATGGTGGAGACGATGGTAGTGAAAATTACTCCAAAAAATATATAGTGAAATGCTCAAAACTCTTATGCAACTTTTTAATAAGCCCCACCTGAATATCCAAGTAGGCATTCACTCTATTCATAAAATCTACCATCTATGAAGAAAGTCCCTTCTTAACTACAACCACCCTTTCTGCATCATTTGCATCCTCATCATCTTCTCTAAATGGACTTGTACATCCTATGACAATTAAATGAAGAAATTTAACCCTATCAATCCAATGGCGGTGAGGCTCATCCTATAGCACCTTCATATTTTTCAACATTTTATAGTCGATATATCTTGGTACGCCAAGAAAGGACCCCAAATCCAAATGCTTAACAACTTTCACCAAAATTGTTACAATTCCCCCAAAAACGATTTTATTGACAAAGCATGGCTTCCTTTGTAGGTCCTCTATCTTCCTCTGTAATAAATATACGCCATTGAAATTAATACCTTTAACCATGCATCTCAAAATGAGCACCTCTCCAGCATTTACTCCACTAGGGCCACTAGTATGGCTAAAAAATGTCATAGCCAAGAACTGATAAAGTATCCTTAAGGCATGACTTTTTAGAAATTATGCCTTAGTATTCCTAGCATTAAAAATAATAGGCTCAATGGTTTCTAATCACTACCCAATTCTCACTCGGGGTTGAATTTGGTATACCCCATATTCATCCACAGAAAAACTCAAATGCCAAGTAAACTCTTTAAATGTATGGTGTGCAGCTTTCAGCCCAACTAGAATCAAATAGTGTCACTGTTATCATTTTCATCCTCAAATTCGCAGCTAAATGTGGTTAGGAAGTCACATGTGATGGTAGGATGCACCTTAGGCCTTTTTTTCACAAACTCAGTCCATCCAATTTTTTCAATCAATAGATTAACCTTTGTCCAAAGATTTCTAGCAGCAATGGCAAGAAAGAATTCCTTCAAATAGATAGGTTTCACGTATTATACTCTTGTAAAGTATTCATACAAAGCGATGTGCTCCTTATTAATATATGGTGGAATATAGATTTCGAAAGAACTGGAGGCACCTTTATTTTTGGTTCGCTTTGGAGCCACTGCATAAATTATAAAGAACAAGTAAGTACCTAAGAAAAGTGAAGTTCATACATCACCACAATTAAACAAGGAAATAATATCACAATTGCTTCAATGCTAAATGCACAAAATTAATATGTTGAAGAATAGATATCAAATGTGGGAAATAGGCTTTAACATTTAAAATTTGTTGGAAGTGGTTTGATTAAAGAAAATGAATTAAAAGAATCGAAATTGGTTATTGAGGCATTTTATCAAACACATGGTGGGCACAATAATAACCAAACCAAAACTAGATAAATCTAAACCATTCTTATGCCAAAATTGGAATCAAACCTATATATAACCCAATAAACATTATAATTTCAATTTCATGCAATTGAAACATCGAATCAACCTAACATAAACCCTTGAAAAGCACATTCAAAATAAAAATAAAATCCCTATTTAATTCATCAAAAGTAAAATAGACCAATATTAATTACTTATGAAGAATTAAGTGAGAAATATTAAACTTACTTGATGAGTTGTGAAAGCTAAATGATGAAAAAACAAAGTGTACAAACTTGATTGACCCGATTGGGTGTGTGTGTCTCGATGGGAAGGGAAAATTAGGGAGAAATTGAAGGATGTCTTGGTTGGGAAATGGAAGAGTGACTTTTATAAGGCTCTTGACTTGGTTGGGTTGATTTTCATCCCAATCGAGTTGTTAGCTTCGGGATTGAGTGAGGTTGATGACATGGCTAGGATGAAATCATCCCTACCAAGATGAAAGGTACTAGATTCTAAATGCACATATAACTCGATTGGGATGAATATCAACCCAACCAAGTTAATTGCTTAGGTAAGAATTTTGACAGTTTAAACAAAATAAAATATGAATTTTTAGCTCAATAAAAATTATTTTCTCCTCATATACACCTTCAAACCCAATTTAAAAATTTCTCTTTAAGCTAAAATAAAGTTCTAAAATTAATTACATCAAATAGCCAAATTTTAACCAACCTTGAACACTTAACCTTTACTAAGTCAAGAAAGCTGACAATATTTATATAATGGCCTAAACGTCGGGTCAGTCATGAATAGTAATTTTCGATAGTAAATAGTGCATCTGGGTTGAAAAGTACATCCGGAGGTGAAAAATATTTTATTTGAGTATCAAAAAATATAGGTCATGGATAGTTAGGGGTTAAAATTTGAAGTGAAATTGAGATCAAATAAGCATCCAAAAGTCAAAAATACGAAAAACGAAGCAGTTCGATTTTAAGTTAACTAGTTTGACCAAAGTTTGATCAAGCAATTAAAAATAGCAAATGAAATCTAAAAAATTATAGATATGCCTAAAATAATGTGTAGATTATTTTGGTTGCAAAAAAGTAAAATTTTCGATAACATCGATATTTTTGAATCGGATCAATCTGATCGAATTAGATTAATAATAGACTCTGATTGGGCTAAAATTTTATGTATAACCTATTTTTTATGTGATAAGAATGATGAAATTAATTTTGAAGTAATTTGGATTTAAGAATAGAGAGAATTGCAAGAAAATAACAAAACATGCTTAATTTTAGTTATTAAGCCTTAAGTGAGTGGGCTTTGGTTGAACCAAGCCCAATCCACCAAAATCCATTATAAAAAGGAGAAAGACAACAGTTAAAATCATGGCTTTCTTCTTCTTCCTCACCTCCTCTTCCTCTATAAGTTACTGAAACTCCCATTCTCTCTCTCTCAAAATTTCTTCAAATTCTTCACTTATTTTCTTTACATCTAAGCATAAAAGATCATCTATTGCCTCTCTAGATCATCTTAATAACCTCAATCCTTTTATTTAAGGAAAGGAAGCAAGAAATATAAAGTGGGAAAGGCTTAGGGTTGAAATTGAGGTAAGGAATTTTTAAGGTTTTAAATTTGTTTAAGGGTACCTATAAGTAGTTTTAGGTGCCTAGAGTCCATTTTTAAGGTCAAATTAAGATAAAACCATTGAAATCATAGTGTTCCTTTTGTTAGGAATTTCATCCTCTTATGGTTCTTCATGGTGATGGATGATTTTCTTTGCTTATGGTGTGAAAAAGAAAGTCTAAGGAAGCTAAAGCAAGTGAGAATGGTAAGTGACTATGAAATCCTCTAATTTTCCTTATTTTGTATGGAATTACCTTTATGTAACTTAGGGAAACTATAGGAAAAATATGAACAATTTAATCTGGCTTTAGAGAAATGAAATTGAACCTTAATTGTGCTTAAATATAAGCTTAATTTGATTGAATTAATTTTGTATGATGAAATTCTTGTAATGGCCAAAATTTTACCTAAAGGAAAATAAGGTATATTTTATTTATTTTTTATAATTTAAGCCTTAAAATGATAATAACATAAATAAACATGTTCATGAATTCTTAGAAAATTTATGAAAATTATTTGAATATTTTTGGAGTAAATAATTGATTATGTACAATGTAAATTTGATGAATTATGGTGAAATAATTCATGAAATAAGTGAATATGGCACCCATGAATTTTTGTAGAATTTATAGAATTTATTTGAATATTTTAGAGAAAATATATGAATTTGTACAAAATAAATGTGTTGAATTATTAAGTTATAATTCAAAATTTAAGTGAAAAATAATGAATTTTATTGATATAATTTATAAACTATCCAAAGGTGATGAAAAGATTGATTGGCTAGTGTATTGAAATAAAAGATAATAATAAGTATAATGTGTAAAGTGACCATGATAAATGATTGAGAAATAATTCATAATTCGATAAAGAAATGGTGAATTATTGTAAAATAATTCACAAACCGTATAAAAGTATCGAAAACTCTGAACGACTATATTACTGAAAAGAAAAAGTAAGAAACTGTTAAAAGTCTGAAAGGTGAAATGAAGCGTAAAGGAAAAATATTGAATTATTGAGAAATAATTCATAAATCGATGAGAAAATGGTGAATTATGATGACATAATTCACAAACTGTATGTAAAGCATTGAAAAAGTGAATCTCAGAATAATAAATAAGAAAAAGCTACTGAATAGTCAAAAGTACAGAAAAGATTGACTAACAAAATGTATTGTTTTGAAAAGTAATGGTAATTATTTAAAATCTGAAAATTATTTTGAAAGTAAGTGATTTTGCCCTTAGCAATAGTTATGCAGTAAAAGTCTTGCTCAAGATATGATTGGCTAGCTATAGGAACACCCTATACCGTGGTACAAGTCATGATGACTTGCTCTGCTATGGTAAGATCATTGATCTCCCATAGCCTCTGATCTATTTGTATTGATATCTACTCTGTGAGATTTTATCCTTCAGGATCATTTCTCAATCTATTTGTATGTGGTCCTGTAGGGTCTACGTCTCCTATATCCTATCTAAGAAATTTTTGTCAATATTGTACTAAACGTATTTTAATAAGAATAAGTTAAAAGTGCAAAAAGAAAGCCAAAAGTAAAGATAAAAGTGAAAAAGAACATAATCGACAGAAATTAAAAGTTTAGGGCCAAAACTATAATTTTCCCAAAGATTGAACTTAATGAGCAAAAGTGATAAGAAAATGACTTTAAAAGGGTAAAACGATAATTTAATGTCCAAACAGTCCAAAGATGAATTTATGTAAAGTATAATGACTAAAATATAATTTTACATGAAAAAATCAAAATGATGACCAATTGGTATATTGTATGCCAATTATTGCTTTGAAAATGAAAAATTTGTAAAATAGTGCCAATATTGCAATTAAAAGTTAAAATGACAATTTTCTAATTAATTGAAAAATTAAGGATAAAAAATGAAATATTGTATAAACAATTCAAACAAGTACTGGACAAAAATTTTGTAAGCCAAAGTCAAATGAAAAGTAAATATGAGCAAGTTAATGATAATTTTGCAATTAAAAATGTCAATGTGGCAATTTTGTAATAAAAGTGTGTAAAAATGACATTTTTGAAATAAAATGAAGAATTATTTGCTTAATTGAAAAGTTTACCAAAGTAATGAGATTACTTGGTATTGAATGTTAAAAGCATTAATAATTGTATTTTGATAAATAATTGATAAAGTCAAAGTAAAAATAAATAAACTAATGGCAAAATCGTAATTAAAGTGTAAAAAGAAAATTCTGAAAGTAATTGAAAAATTGAGTATTGAATTGAAAAATTTGCCATAATAGTGGCAATTAACAATGCAAAATGCCAAATGAAACGATAATTATCCGATTGATGAAATAAGAAATTCTACATAAAAAGTCAAAGTCAAGCCCAATAGATTGCTATATATGCCAAAAGTCAATTAAAAGGTGAAAATAAGAAAGTAATAGAAATTTTGTAATTAAATTACAAAAATTATATTTTTGTAATAAATTGAAAAGTTTAGGACCAAAGTGAAAAATTTGCTAAAATTTTAGTAATTTCTTGAAAATACTGTTAAAGATATTGAAAAGTGTATTTGATAAGAAAAAATAATGAAATTTAGCATAATTAACGCAATTATGCTTGTTTGGGAAATTTTTCGATTCATAGTCACCACTAAGCATATTTAGTGCTTAGCATATAGTGTTTACTGCGTGCAGGTTTTGAAAGTAGTTGGAGCATGGTACACAGTGAAGCAAAGATTGAAGAGAAAAAGACAGTTATAATTATTTTATGTTTTGACATGTGTATATTTAGATATTTAAAGTAAAGGACTGGACTGTATTTGATCAGTAAATTGTTGTGACTGTAATTATTTGTTTTGTCATGAAGTGTTTTTCAATGGATATGTTTGATATGTGAATGAATGCCTGAAATATGTATTTATGTCTGTTATACACTGTTGTGCCTCTGAGAGGCTATGGCTTGTCTGTTTTTCAGAAAGCTAGTAAGTATATAGTCGTTATGCTGCCAGATTTTTGGTGAAATGAATAGTATTTTTAGACAGTTTTAAGTCAATAACAAATTAGTTGTGAATTTGAATAATGATTAAGTATTGACGGTCAATGAATTTGGTTAAGAATTTGAAAGAAAAAATTTTGGCTTACCACTTAATTCCATATCTGAAAAACTGTTTTCAGTAAAAGTGTTACAATTTAAGTGAGACAATGCATACCTAATATTGGGCACTTAGTGTCCACTCCAAACAATAAATAACTACAACTTCACCTTACATTCATGACTAATAAAACACAACAATAATGAAATATCATACAACAAAAAATAAAAACACACTAAATAAACACACAATCAAAATAAAACACAGTTAGAGAATTTAGTTCTGAATTTATAAAGTCTTCAGCAAGACTTTTAAAACTGCCTTACTTGTCATGAAAAACCAAGGTTGCCTTAGCAAACTCCACTTGAGCAGTATTATAAGGCCTTAATTAGTTCCCATTAACCTTATATTCCTAGCCATCCTTTGGGCTCTTGATAGTTACCACTCTGAATTCATTACTTTCAACTACTTGATATGGTCCGAGCCATCAAGACTTTAGCTTACTTGGAAACAATAGTAACCTACTGTTGTAGAACAAACCCAACGTCCCTAGAATAAATTCCTTCAAAGTTAACTTATTATCATGTAAGCATTTTGTTTTTTCCTTATATAATGCAGCATTGTCATATGAACATTGTTGAAATTTCTTAAGTTCATTGAGCTACAAACATCTCTTTTCTCCTGCACATCTTAGATCAAAATTAAGAAACTTTGTAGTCGAAATGCATTATGTTCTAGTTCAATTGGTAAATGGCACATACTAGCCTTAATGGAGACATGGCTATAGGGGTCTTAAATGCAGTTCTATAAGCATAAAGAGACTCATCGAACTTTTGAAACCAATATTTTCTAGCATTACTGGCTTTTTTCTCCAAGATTGATTTTAACTCCCTATTTGATACCTCTACTTGCCTATTTTCTTAGGGATGATATGAGATTGTAATTTTATGTCGAACACCAAATTTCCTAAGCAAGGATTTGAATTGATGATTTACAAAATGTTTGCCTCCATCACTAATAATAGCCCTTAATGCCTCAAACCTAGTAAAAATATTTGTCATAAGGAATTCAAGCACTACTCGAGCATCACACATCCTAGTAGCTACTACCTCTACCTACTTACTCATATAATTGACAGCGACTAGGATGTACTCAAATTTGAATGAGTTCAAAAAAGGGCCCATAAAGTTAACTTTTCGAACATCAAAAAATTCTACTTCTAAGATATTGTTCATGGAAATCTCATCACGTTTCAAGATATTACCTACATGTTGACATCTATCACATGAAGACACAAAAGACTTAACATCAGTAAAAAAGAAACGGTTAAAAGAAATCTGACTGTAGAATCTTTGCCACTGTGAGATTCAATCCATGGTGACTGATCGATGTCTAGCAAGTGTACTAGATCAGCTAGTAATAAAGGAAAGTAAGATTAACACCATGAATATCGAACCCAAGGGAAATTGTGTAAGTGCAAAACTATTTTAGATTTTTGAATAAAAACTGTGTGTAAAAAGTGAAAGAAATCCAAAGTTTTATAATGATCAAGACTTAATTAAACTAAAAATAGAAACTTAAATAACTAAAGTGATAACACTAATGGAATTAAATAGAAACTTAAACAAATAAACCTAGATTTAAACAATGCTAGTAATGAAAGTTGGTAAAAATCAATAATAAAGATAACTTCTACTAAAGGACTATCCACCTTAACTAATATTGCAATGACTTAATTTCAAAAGAACACAAGTGATTATAAAAAAATCAGATAGCTTATTTAGACTATCACTATAAGCATTAAACCTTTTTATTTGGTTTATTAGGAATAATTGAACACTTAGCATAAAAATCTAGTTTTAAACTGCTAGACATCTATTAAACTCTTTTTCAAGCAAACTTAACTTCAATCTATTCTTAGTTCAACCTTTCTTAGTATTAATCCATTCTTACCAATACACAATTACATCTATCTCAAAAAATAATCATGCATTAACACTAATGAACTAATACAAGAATATGCATACCAATTAGGAATGAGCAAAAAAAATAAAAAATATGGTTAACTGCAAAATTGGTCCAAAATCGAACTGATTTTTACAGTTAACCGATCTAATGGACTCGGTTACAGCTTTTAATTTTTATATTTTTGGTTAATGGTTACAGTTTAGGTTTTTAAGTACTAGTTAACCATTAGTCCACGGTTAATCGGTTCATATATATATATATATATATATATATATATTATTTTTATATCTTCAATTTTTCTCTATTTCTCTCTAAAATTTACATAAAATAATACTTTAAAATATATTTTTATTTTTATACCTTAATTTTTTATATTTTTCTATAAAATTTATATAATACTTTAAACTAAATTTATATTATATCATTATCTTTAATTATAGAGCAATATTTATATATAGTAAACAGTTAACTTTTATATATATTTTTTTTATCATATATTGGTGTTTATATTTTACTTAATAGCATTTAATTACATTATTATCCAAAATTTTATTTGACTTAGAATCAAACATAGTAATTTTCAATAAATATCAAATCTATTTTATAATATTAGCTATTAATTTATAAAACATGAATTTTGGCTAGTAAATTATATTTGATTAGTAATTTTTATATTAAATTACTTTACACATTGAAAATTGAATTAAATTTTATCTAATTTTTCATATAATTTTATATCATAAATTTTAATGGTTAACCGAAAAATATTGGTTAACCAAACTGAAAAATCGAAAGTGATAGACTAGTTAACCGAATGAAATGGACTAGTTAATGGTTAGTAATGTTGAAATATCGATATTAATGGACTGGATAATTTTTTTGCTCATGGATCGGTCCATGCTCATCCCTAATACCAATAGTCATAAATAAAACCAATCATCAACCATTTATAAAGTAAGTTAATAATCAATTCAACAATAATCAAATATAAGAATTTGCTCAAAACTAAGAAATAATCAAACTTGCATTGAATTAAGAACAAACTAAATTATTACAATAAAAGTTTAAGGATTCAAGTAACCTTTAGCAAAAGTAAATAAAACTACTCACACTTCATTTTAAAACTAAAGAAAATAATTAAAAGATACAAACACATAGAGTAAATAAGCTCCCTTGATAATTCTATGTAGAAAACCAAAGTATAGCTTCAAACTCTAAGCTTTTGTTTCTTGATAGCGAAAATAAAAATAATAAAACCTAAGCTAAAATTCGTAATTAATTAGCTCCCCTAATTTTGGTATCTTGAGCATCCTTTTATAGCCTTCAAAGGAGAAGTTTTTATGCCTTGTGACTTCTTAAATCAAGTTGTAAAAGAGTTCCAGCCAAAGAGGAAGTCTTTTATCGTTAATTTGTATCACACACTCATAAGAGTGGCTTTATTCACTCGTTTTAGTGATGGAATGCTCAGGAGAGTGCCTCAATCACTTGGTTGAGTGATTTTCTACTAGGGTGAGTGATTTCCTACTTTGGGCGAGTGCTTTACAACACTCAAGAGAGTGAAGACCCATTTGGCTGAGTGTCTTTTCACACTCTCCCAAGTACTTGCTTGCTCTCCCTCATGACACATTGTTTCATTCTTTCCCAGATGTACACTTTTGCCCTTAACCTCTCATTTCTTCAATTTACTCCTTCTTTTCTTCAATTAAGACATGAAAAATACCAAAACTTGCAATTAAACATAAAAACAACCAAATTAACTAATTAAACATAAAATCAACCAAATTAATACTAAATTAACTAATTTAAATATATAAAAATACACTAAAAATATAGTATAATTCACAATTATCAAATATCCCACATTTAGTCTTTGCATGCCTCTAAGCTTATTTGAACAAACCAACTCATCAAAATAATCAAACTTCAACTAAGAATCATGCATTTCAAAACTATACTTAGCAATTAACAAGAGCACTCAATAAAAATCTAACTAGAATAAATTCAAACAAGATAGTATAAGTTAGTTTCCTTTTGTGTGTGTGTGTAAGAACAATATATTTTAAGCAATTTCAAAAATCAAACCACTAATACAAATTCATAATCAAGCTTAGAATGAATATACACCAAAGTGTACAAATGGTTTCACACTTAAAACTCTAGAAATACCATAAACCTCTCCTTTTGTATCGAAACTTGAAGGTCATCTTCGCTAAACAACTCAAAAATAAAACTTAGAATTACTTAGGTCTTTAAAGGTTGTAATGGGATTAGGGTGTTGGTTATCAAAGAATGGATAATAGATAATCAAGAAGAATAGCCACTCTAAACTTGAATAGACCAAATCCTTTAAAATTTAAGCTACTAAGCACAATCCTTTTCCATACTTATTTTCCCAATCCTATAAACATTAAGCACTTCTAAGATAAAATAATACTGAAATCCCTTTTAAATTACTCAATTCAACCACTTAACAAAAGCTAAAATTTTCTTTTCTTTGTAAATACCCCACACTTAAAGATTTTTGCCATATATGCTAGCTTTATTTCAATATTTTCTTTCTTTTTCTTTCACTTTTTTTCTTTTTTTTTTATATATACTAGCTTTATTGAAGGCAATATCAGATTATAAGGATGAATTACAAGGTGAATCAATATTGTTACTTGACTTCATTCTAAGCCCTTGCTACCAATCCTCTATTATCTTACTACACCCTTTATACTACCAATTCCTATTAATCCATCCAACTTAGAGTAGCAACTCTTAAAAGGGATGATAAAAGCTATTTAGGCTATATGGTCATTAAATGGATGTAACAAGAAAATTTAAAATTCATTAGGCTCAAAATGGCTTAATAAAGGTCAATCATATTAAAAGGTAGGAAAATAGTATTTTTACAGATCAGTAAGAAAAATCATGCTTAGATCATTTTCTAAGTTATTCAAGTTATTTTTATGCTTTAAAGGGTGATGATGAACGTTCCAGTGTTCTAAAATTTCTTACTCAACTATTTCAATGCATTGGTTTTTCTTTTAATTCAAAATTTATCTTCATAAAGTAGAAACTAACAAATATAAGTTAAGTTGAATACTAAACTTGCTAAAAATTCATTAAACAATATATTTGTCTTACTGCTAAATAAAGAATTTTGACTTATGCACATTCTAAGTTCAAGTTCAATAAGTTCACATTTTGAGAATAAATTGGGGCAAACTAAGTTTAGTACAAGTTAAGTGATGCTTTTGAACTATATTTCTAGAATAACCAAAACATTAAAACTAAAAAAACTATTATTACTACTAACTAATTTACAAAGTCATTAAAGTTACATCTAAAATAAAGAACATAAAAATAAAAGCCAAATTACTAAAATAAAAATAACACAACAAAAACAAGAACAAAAATTAAAAACAAACATAAGAGATTTCATGAATAAAAGGGGGAGTATGAACTTGTTTACTTCTTGAATTTGCTCAATAAAATTGAGCTTAGCTTAAGCTCTACCCTTAAAAAAACATTACTGTCCTCAGCAAATTAGCTCACGACGGTGGTAGATCTGGTGGTGGATGCCTTGCCCAAAAACTATGTACAAACTGCTCAAAAATTTTCTTCAGCTCATCAATGCTATCTTTTATAGTATCCATTCATCTTTTTTGTATGTCCAATCTAACATTGACATAATCAATGTATGTAAAGATCTGAGATAAAAATGCTTCAACAATTGGTTGTGTCTCATTGTGTATAGCTTCTTGGTGTTTAGCCGCTCGATGCTTATCATCTTCCTCATTGACCTTATCTTGATGCTTATCATCCTAAATTCCATTCAATCTCAAGTATTCAACTCTAATTGTCTAATGGCGATGAGGTTTAGGCTCTAATATCTTCATGTATTTAAGCATTGCAAAATCTATATGCTTAAGATCACCTTCAAGAGGCTTCCCTAAGTCTATGTGATTCACAAATTTTTCTAAGATAGTGGCAATCGATCCAATAGAAATTTTATTTTGCAACTCCTTAATCTTTTGCACTATAAATATTGCACCATTGATAGGGATTCCCTCAACCATGCATCTTAATAACATAATTTCTATTGAATTACCTGTACTGAGGCTACCAAGATAAATAAAAATGTTCTTAGATAGGTATCGATAAAGAACTTGTAATGTATGATCTCATAATGAATGAGCTTTAATTCGCTTATCCTTCTATGGCATTGGATTGATAGGATATCTCACTATTTCCCAATTCTTTTGTGAAGTAGCTTTAGGCAATTCCCCGATTGCAACCGTTGGAAAGCCTAAATATTTTATAAATTGAGGAAAATTCATTGTGTAAGCCCTCATCCCTAAATTAAAGCCTACAGTGCCAAGATCTTCATCACCCTTAAAGTAGCACTCAAGAAAGATGACCTTAAAGTAGCACTCAAGAAAGATGAGTAAACTGTTGGCTTATTCTTAACAAAATCCTCCCAACCTATGTTCTTGATTAATGGTAAGATTTCACTTCATAAGTGTCTAATAGCCATATCTAGCTACAGTTTACTTAAGTATACTGGCTTGGCATAAGTGCATTCACTAAAGTATTGATATAAAGAGTATTTTTCCATATCCACATACTCTAGAATGTGTAAACTAGAAGAACTTGAAGCTTTATCATGTCTAGCTTTCTTAGGAGCCACTACACAAGGAAAAATAACATAAGTGAGTGAATAACATTAAAAGTGTAAGCTTGACACTAATGTAAAAAAGTAGGTGTAAGTCAAGTGTTTGGATCATGTCTAATGCATATTTACAAGCTACCTCAAAGTGGAAGTGTAGTGATGAAAATAGTTAATGCACTATGGGGAGGATATCAAAACATAATGTCAATTGATCACAAGGTAACATGTGGTAAATTAATACCAAAATGTGTCTCAAATTGATAGCTAAATACTTATATTCAAGAGAATTATATTACTTTAGCATCATAGGAAAAGCATATTATAGACACCAAGACTCGAGGTAACCTAGATCAGGGTTACTCAATGATGAAGATATAAGGTATCACTAACAATGGATTTGGATCTCGAAGCTCCAATTATGATTTTTTCACACTTTCTCAAGATTTGCATGATTTTCTAGGTGTTTTCAAATATTTCTAAATATTTCAAGAAAATTATGCATAAAAACCTCAATTTGTGTCTTTAATTGTGATAGAAGGTCATCTGTCACCTGAAGGGCAGCCATCTATGGGTCCCTTTCTCCTGCACAGTCCATCTAGAAGGGTTTTTGGGAAATCTGTGTCTAATGATGAGGGACGGCCATCCCTTATTGAGGGATGCCCATCCCTCACTCGCAAACAGGTTTTTCCATGTTTCTTATTTTCAAAAATGGTAGTAATGATTTTAGAAAAATCTACCTAGATTTACAGGTTTTTATCTCTATATTAGAAGGGATTTGAAATCTAGGGTTTAGGAAGAAAAGGTGAAATCATTTTTTAAGAGAGCCACCTAATAAGAGGAGAAAATTTTCTCTCTCTCTAAAAATTATACTTTAGAAAACCTTATATACACACTAAAATGATTTTCATAAAAGTTTTGAGATCGAGAAATGATAATTGGAGCAAAAGATCTGGACTACTACCGTCACAGAGTCAGAATATCCTAAGGGTAATATTCTAGGCTCCTCTATTACTTTCTCTCTCTAGATTATACTTAGGTGTGACTATTCAATTCTTCAAGGCATGTTTATATGTGTTAATTGGTTTATTTGAATAGAATGCATGCTTATGGAGTATGATTTTGTTCTATATCACTTAGCTTGTGGAAAGACATGATTTAAATTTTGGATTCCTCTATTAATGAATGTATAAAGCTTATTTTCCATGTTGTAAATTCTATATTTGTATGATTTTTATGTAATTAGTACATGAATCCTGGTTTTAGTGTGATTTAACATATTTTAATGTATAAATATTGCATTCTTAGGGTTAGAAATCCACTGCATAGATTTATACAATTTTTCATAATTTTTTGCATTTATCTGGTTCTGTCTAGTTGTGAAAGATGGGAAGAAGGTGTGAGGGACTACTGTCCCTCACCCAAGGGATGGGACCTTCTATTACCTTCTCCCTGTCCATCCTTTATCCTTTTTTTGGCCATCCCTCGTGTGTTTTGGCTGTCCTTCGGCCTATTGTTGGTATTTTTCACATATTTTGGGTCTTTTGCATCATATATTTATTTAATATAATACTTATACATACTTGCCATTTTTTTTACTTATGCACAACATTTTTGTGTCTAAAACTATTTTACATGCGTAAACTTTTTATGATTACTCTTTTATTTCTTGTATACTATTTTTCTTTATTTTAGTGATGATTTTTCGCTAGTAGATTGGTGTATTTATATCGAACGATTCGTGGCCCCTTTTTGCATGGAAACTGTGTTCCTTACTGGTTTTATCCCAGGTGATGTCAATCATGCATTTCATTCATTTATTATGGCTTTATTTATTTATTTGGCCTTTATTTTATGATTATTTATTATTTATTTCGAATATATTATTTTTTGGGTTTGTAATAGCTAGTAAAAAAGAGTTTTTTATGCACGATCAAATAAAAGACGCTAGAAATGTTTTCTATATAATAAGTTAAATTTTTTTAAAAAACATGGACCAATGTTCGATTTCTTACCCCAAAGTTCACAATAAAAGTGTTTTGTAAATATGTATGAGGGAACCAATATTTCCAAACCAATCAATGGGCCATTTTATGTATGATTTTTTTGTTTTATATTATTCTTTTTCGTTGGATGATTTGCTCATGTAATAATTTTTTAAGTAGGATTTACTTTTAAGTATTTGTTTACTGCCTTATCTATTTGAGTGAAATGTTTACTTAAATTTTATGCATTACGTGGAAGAGGAGAGAGGATTAATCTTAAAACTTAATTATAAATCATCACTTAACCAAAGCACCTAATAAAAAGGGATGTCCCAAACACCAATCTCTATTTAGGCATCAAAAGGTTGAGATAAACTTTTCAATGTTCTATCGGGTGGTGACTCCATGATACCTGGTTCTTTGAGCCCACTAGTAAATGCCTTTCATGGGTTGATCATCAATAATAAACTGAACTTAATCTTTTTTATTATGAAGCGACCAGTTTATGATAAAAGTGAGCCTTCTTCGATCTTAAGCCCAAAAAACGAGACTCCAAAAATGAGTCGTGGCTCCGATATGCATCATAGTGGTGACTTCATTAGGGATTAAAAAGACCTTGCTCCCAAAAGCATTTTGGTTAAGTCATTTATAATTAGGTTTTGTTATTAAGCCTATCTCCTTTCTAAAATTGCATTCATTATTCAGCCTTAGAATTAAGTTAGGCATCCCTTTCAACCTTGATGATATCCTGAAGCATACCATATGTTCACTCAATGTAGGAAGGTGTTAAGGAGACCCACCAGCCCAAGTTTAATACTGAATGGTATATAAAATGGTGACACATCGATTGCTACATTGGTGATGAGCTAGACCTATTGGCAGGGACCATACTTGGGTAGCCTTAAATTTTCATCACCCTTGACTTAATCCTATTTAATAACAATAGCAACTTTCCCTAGGTTGTATAACCATAACAAATTTTGCTTGCTATATGGACTCTTATGTATTGGCCAAACTCAAACAAATTAGAAGGGTACTAATCAAAGGTTGCCATGCCACTAACAGGCCCAACCCAATCTATATGAGTTAGTGAAAATACATAATGATCAAAATCCATATGCCTGCACTTTTAATTAGAGAGGTTATGTTGTCGATTTCCCACTGTGCACCATATGTGTCCATTGGGTACCCTATTAACCCATGGGCTAAGCCCACCTAGGAAAGAGATCGTACGACCTCTTGTGTGGGAGTAATAAGGTTGGAAGGCTTTGTCTATGACTGTGTATGATTGTTATTAAAGCCTAATGAAACCATGCATTGCATTCATACATCATACATATCCCATGTTCATATATCATTAATCATGCATCATTCTTAATGCTTGACCTTTTCAGCCATCATTGACTCATTTGGTGGTTTAGAGGGTCAGATGGATGCTTGGTTTAAAGATTTGTAACCAGATTGTCGAGATTGAATTTAGGTTCAGAGTTAGGCTCAGAAGTCAATTTCGAGTGGGATTCAAGTCAATTGTCAAAGGATAGTCAGGAAGCCAACTTAGAAATAGAAAATGATGGGTTGAATGAAATTGGAAGAGGGAATGAGATAGGGAGAGCAGCTGATGATACCACTATTAGCTTTTTATTCCTAAGAGAAAAGGAAAGAGTAAATGTCACTCTAGTAGGGACTTCAGTAGTGAGGCATGACTTATATCAAATACTGGATAGGCATTTATAGGACTTTAAGGAAAGAATGATGGCTATGATTAGTGGGATGGTGGCTTCTATAACACCCAATACCAGGATGTAGCTTGTGACACCCGCTTGTGAGATAGTGGAGCCAACTTCTGTTAGAAATATTGCAACGGCTAATGCTACTATGCTTCAAGACCCACCTAGGAGGGAAATGAGGCATGACCTTAAAGATGACTTTATAGAGAAGGATGAAGAATATGCCCCTTCAGCTGTAAATATAAAAGCTAAAGACCTAGTGTTGATGATCCAACCTTTAAAAAGATGAAAGAAAAGATTGAAGCCATGTCTAGGCCATTATTCGCTGGTCAAGGGATGAATCCTAAAAATAAAGATCTGGATAGGGAGCCACTACCTCAGAGATTTAAAATACTTGAGCTATCGAGGTTTAATGGCACTTCAGACCCTTTAACTTACGTCGTGCCCCACTAGTGTACATGATTTGGTCAATCTTAGTTGAATGATATGTGATGCAAGATTAATATGGGAATGAGTACTTGGTCGTTACTCACTTCATCTCAAAAGTGACAAAGCCAATTAATAAAAATCAGCCAGTTTTCATAATTGATTGTTGGGATACTCCCATCGAGAGTGAGGATGATGGGACTATCGTACTTGTTGACATCTGGAGTTCTGCTAGTGAATGTAAGGAGGAGGATATAGGAAAAAAGGAAAAAAAGGTAAAAGCAGTTAAAAGGAGTGGACGAGTGACTCTTAAAATTGAAAGGTAACCAATTTCTGTTGCAATGCCAACAAAGAAAGAAAGTGAGGATGATCAGATTATTAAGCAGTTAAAGAAGACACGAGCTTAGATAGGTATTTGGGATTTGTTAAGGTAGTCTCCATCACACAGATAAAAGTTGGTGAAAGCTTTGAATAAAGCTACCGTTGCTACCCTTATCTCACCTACTGAACCACTAGACTTGGTTAGAGGAGAAATTAGGGAGAATGTGGTATACTCTGATGCTGACTTGCTTGTAGAAGGAAGGAATCATAACCAATCTCTCTACATTAAGGCTCAAGTTAATGGAAAGCATACAACTTTGTGTCATGGTGATGATGGATCTTCCAATAACGTATGCCCTTTAGTAGCAATTTTGACTTTTGCATTGAATGAGCACATGATGAGCAAGTCTGATCTTACTATTTCTGCCTATGAAATTCTAAGAGGCAAGCTGCTGGGAATTTTAAGGCGATAGTGAAAAAAAAACCCATTGATACTGAAGTTGAGTTTGTAGTGCTGCATTTTCCAACCAATTTCTTTGTGCTATTAAGAAAGACTTGGTTTCATAAGCTAAGAGGAGTGCCATCCACATTGCATCGGATGATTTAGATTCCCTATGAAGGTCAGGTGGTCACTGTCAAGGCTGCAAGGGAGAATCAGGTATTCATACTCGAGATAGCAAAGCAACCATTTAACGAGTTTCACGTAGCCATCATCAATGATGAATGAGGTATGAATAGCTTTCTTGATAACCCCTAGATGGCTAATATGATGAAAAAGATGAAATTTTTACCAGACGCTGGTCTAAGTAAGAATTCTCAAGGGCCTTTAACTACCATTACTACGAAGGGTCAGAAGGACAGGAAGAGGTTAGGTTTCACTGGTCTTAATCAGAAAAATAAGAAGAAAGAGATAGCAAAGGGAATTCCTTATATTTTTTAGAGTTTTATGCCAGCTTTGGGTTCTTGCTTATACTGTAGGGAGAATGAGTTGCAGATGGTAAAAGGTGATCCAGTGCTGGGGTTTGAACTATTTAATGATTTTTTTACTAGGAGAAAGAAATTATCAAGTCCATCAAAAGTTTTTGGGATGAAAAGATCTTGTTGCACTACTCAGCCTGGGATAAAAAAGCACCAAAAGAAGTCCTGATAGAGAAGATACTTGCTCTCCAGTTGAAAGACAAAAAGAAAATAGAAGCTGAAGAACCAATCATAGATTACCCATAGATGGGAGAAACGTCTGATGCCGAGAAGCTTGAAAAAGATACTTTTATTGATGTTGTTTATGTTATTAAACTTTTTGATGAGAACAATATTTTTTCTTTTGATTACATTAATGAGATGAATAATTTTGATTACTTGTGTGATGTTTCTTTTGATTTTGATATGCATGATCATAATCATAAAACATTTATATTTGACATTAACTCAACAAACACATGTTCATTGAATCTCGAAACAAAAGAAAATCCTAAAGAAATTTTACTAGCATAAGATATAACTCCTAAAGAGAGAAAAATTTGAGAGAATTTTAAGAAAATATGAAAAAGTGTTTGCCTGGACCTATAATGACATGCCAAGGATAGATTGAAAAGTTACTAAGCATGTCATTCCAACATACCCAAAATACAAACCGGTTAAGCAAAAACTTAGAAGGCTTAGGCTAGAATAGGCTGAGAAAGTTAAAGAAGAAGTTAGGAAGTAGATAGAGGCTAAGTTTTTAATGAAAGTCCAATACCCCACATGATTAGCAAATGTGGTTCTTATAGTGAAAAACGATGGAAAAGTTAGGTTTTGTGTAGATTATAGAGATCTAAATAAGGCTTACCCTAAAAATGAATTTCCTTTACCTTATATAGATTTTCTAGTTGACAATGTAACTACTTACATCATGTATAGTTTCGTGGATGGGTATGTCGGGTATAGCCAGATTTTAAACAAAATAGTGGATAGGACCAAGATGGAATTCATAACTGACTAGAGGATATATACCTATCGAGTCATGCCTTTTGGTCTTAAGAATGCGGGTGCTGCTTACCAGAGGATGGCCATGAAGATACTAGATGACTTGATTCATAAGGGAGTATAGGTGTATGTAGATGACATGATGATCAAGTCGATCACCAGGAAGGATCACTTTAAAGCACTAGAGAAGTTCTTTCAGAGGATCAACAAGTACAATCTTCATCTCATTCCCAAGAAGTGTATTTTCAAGGTTATTTTCGACAAACGTTTGGGCCATATAGTAAGTCAGAGGGGTATATAAGTTGATCCTGATAAGGTGAGAGCTATTAGAGAGATTTTGGTACCATAGAAAGAGAAAAAAGTCAGAGGGTTATTGGGTAGGATTCAGTACATCACCAGGTTCAAAGCCAAATTGACATCGATTTACGAACCAATATTCAAGCTGCTCGGGAAAGATCAACTTGTGGTTTGAACGAAGACTGTCAGAAGGTGTTTAATGCTATTAAGGAATATCTACTACATCCACCAGTGTTAAGACTACCTCAAGTAGGTAAACCTTTAATTTAGTACTTGGCTATAGAGGACGGTTCAATAGGAGCTATGATGGTACAAGAGAATAATTTTAGGATTGAGTATGCAGTATACTACCTCAGTAAGAAGTTTCTCCCATAAAAGGCGAAGTATATAAAAGTTGAAAAGATTTGTTTGGCAATCATCTAGGCATCAAAGAAATTGAGACATTACTTCCACTCTTATAGGGTACAAGCTGTGGCTAAGAAGAACCCCTCAGATACTTACAAGAGGCTTCCTCATTGTTAGGAAAGATGGAAGGATGGTTGATCCTCTTACAGGAGTTTGATATAAAGTATGTCACCAGAAAAACCATTAAAGAGAGAGCAATAATAGAGTTCTTAGCCAGTCAGCCTTTAGAAGGGGAGGAAGTGACTTATAAATTTTTCGATGAAAATGTTGCAGCCATAATAGTGCAAGGATGGCATATGTATTTTGATGGTGCCATGAATAACAAAGGAGTTGGAGTTGGAGTAATCTTGATCACCTCGAAAGGAGAAAAGTTACCCTAGCTAAGAAGTTAAGGTACAAGGCTATGAACAATGAAGTAGAATATAAAGCGTGCATTTTCAGGTTGGAAGCCTTACTGGCTATGGGAGAAAAGTTTGTAGAGATATTTGAAGACTCATCTCTAATGGTTTACCAAGTAAGAGGAGAATGGTCAGTGAAAGAAGAACGTTTATTGTCCCACCTCAAGCATCTGAAGGTCTTGAGTAGTCAGTTTGAAGTTTGCACTTTTGGCTATGTGCCTAGGGAGGAAAACCAATTAGCAAATGATTTAGCTACCTTGGTATCCATTTGGGATCATCTAATGGGAATAGTCATAAAGCCTGCATTAATTTTGAGTTCTAATAAGTCATGCTTTGAAAAGAAAGAAGTCATAGATATTAAGGTAAATGATGGAAAGCTTTGGTATTATGATATTCAAAATTATCTAGAAAAGTCAATGTTCCTTGAGGAGGCTACCAAAAAAGATCAGAGATTGATTCACAAGATATCAGCTTAGTTCATTATAGTATGAGGGGTGTTTTATAAGAGACAGCCTAATAGAATTCAGTTAAGGTGTGTGGATAAAAAAGTAGCAAAAAAGGTGATAGAAGAAGTCCATATAGGAGTGTACGGAGCTCATATGAACGGTTTAACCTTGGTAAAAAAGATTACAAGGCAAGATTTCTTTTGGCTTACAATGGATGATGATTGTTCCAAGTATGTCAAAGAGTGCCAATTGTGCCAACAATACGTAAACTTAAGATATTTGCCTATTTTAGAATTATTCAATCTTACATCGCCCTGGCCTTTTACTACATAGGGTATAGATATCATGGGAATGATTCATCCACCAGCTTTGAATGGACACAAATTCATCATAGTAGCCATATATTACTTAACTAATAGGTAGAAGCTGAGTCTTTTAAGAAAGTAGATGAGTGGGATATGGTTAAGTTCATTAAAAGAAATCTGATATGCAGATATGGGTTTCCTCATCATATAGTATCAAATAACGGGTTACAATTCTTAGGGAAAACTAGACAAATGCTCACCAAGTATGGGGTTCAACATCATAGGTCTTCTCTGTACAGGCCATAAGCAAATGGAGCAATCGAAGCAACTAATAAGAATGTAAAGAGAATTATATCCAAAATAGTTCAAACTTACAAGGATTGGGCTGACAAACTACCTTTTGCATTATAGGGTTATAAGACTATAGCCAGAACATCCACAAGAACTATACCATTCTCTTTGGTGTATGGAACAAAAGCAATGCTGCTTGTAAAAATTGAGCATCAATCATTGAGGGTTGTCTTGGAGGCTGAGATACCAGAGGCAGAATGGGTAAACAAAGGCTAGCATAGCTTAACCTAATAGACATGGATGGAATGAGGGCATACTATCACAACCAGGTCTATCATAAATGGCTTGCTCGCTCGTTCGAAAAAAAAGTCAAGAAACATCCATTGAAGGAGGGGGACCTAGTGTTCAAATCAATGAGGTCATGCATTCCAAAATTCTTAGATAAATTTAAGCCCACATAGGAAGCTCCCTTTGTGCTTAAAATTTTGTTGTCCAAAGGTGCATCCATTTTATCAGATAGCGATGGTAATGAATTTAGAGAACCTGTGAATGTCGATAGATTAAAGAGGTTCTATGGCTAAAGACTAAAAAGAGAAAAATAAGAGAATAAATGCCCTGCAGGTCAAAAATCTGAAAAAATAGTGACCTTGTTAAAATTGGGTACCTCATTAAGATGAAAATAAAAAAAAAAGATACCCTAGGCAAAAATTAGAGGCTGAGAGAAAATAGTCAATCAAGAAAACTCGAGAAGGCTGATTGATAACATGATTTATGATGTATGTAAAACTTTATTTTTGAGATTGAATAATGTGTGTCATTAGGTTAATATAAAATAATGGTCATGTGTACCGAAATAAAAAAATGTCATACGCCTATATTCATGTAACAAAAATAACATATTCCTTTACATGTTCAAAATTAAAAAGTTTATCAGAAATAAAAGTATAATCTATAATAGTGTCTGATCTAATCTATCTGTATCACTTCTCTCTCATCAGGATCCCTAATAGCCCACAATTTGTTATCAATAGCCGGACTGGTAACCCATCACTTATAAACATCTAAGAAGGCAAAGTCACTAGTGCCAATGGCAGGGATGGTAGTCCTCACAGGAAGTCTAGCCCACACCCTTTGATGATACTCTGACATAAAGGTATAGCTAAGGGTACCACCTTAAAATCCCAAAGGTCGCCTGATAATATCCTTCCTACCTTAAAATGGCGAGCACAACGGGCAATTATGTAAAAGGTAGCATGATAAAGTCCACACAAAGGGATGCATCCAAAATCCCCATCCATGACTATAAAAGAGATCAGTAACTAGGCATATCTAAACATGATACCAGCATCAGTTAAAAGACCCAGCCAGTCAACTACTTCATAAATTGCCTAAAAACCTCAAAGTAGGCAATGGAGGGTGACATGGTGATAGGGTAAGGATCTGTAGCTCTAACTCAAGAAGGAGGCTCTGAAAGCAACTGTAACTTCTCATGAAGCCACACCTGAAAAAAGAAAAGAAAAGAAAGAGCTGCTTGGATGAGTTGGCTTCGTCTCAGGCAAAATTAAGGCAAAAAGATACATAAAAATCCAAAAGGATGCATATTTCGATAAGAAAAGCTAATACGAACACCCATAAGGGGCATACTACCTTAAATTTAAAGATTTACTTGGAGAAGTAATGATATACCGATAAAGAGAGAGTCAGGGTCACGATGAACCGCATCCAAGCCTAACATTGTCTCTGTTATGATCACGAAAAGAGGATTATAGCCCCGATATATATCGTTGATTATGCTAAATAAAATGTAATCCCTAGTCATGGGATCCACACTATGTACTAGCAAACATCGGGTGAGATATTTTTGACAAAAATCAAAAAGCTAAACTTGAAGTTTTGGGAGAAAAGATTTAAACAAAAATCAAAGAGGTACTATTTAAAGTTTTAGGTAAAAAAATTAGATATAAAGCATAATAGTACCATTGAAATTTTTGGCAAATAAATTTAGACAAAAATAAAAATTGTACCCATGGTGTTTTGGGAAAAAAATTTAAGCAAAAAGCGAAGAAGTACACCCATGAGTTTTGGGCAAAAAATTTTATACAAAAATCAAAGTAGTATTGCTTGGAGTTTTGGACAAACACAATTTAAATAAAAAGTAAAGAGGTACACTATAGAGTTTTGGAAAAAAAACAAAAAATAAAAGGGTACCTCATGGAGATTTAGGCAAAAAATTTAGATAAAAGGCAAAGGGGTATCCTTTAGAGTGTTGAGCGAAAAAATTTTGACAAAAGGAAAGAGCTAACTCTTGGAATTTTTGGCCAAAAAAATTTAAACAAAAAGCAAAAAAGTCCCTTTTGCAATGTCGGAAAAATACCCTTTAAAGTGTTGGATAAAAAATTTAGACAAAAATAAAGGGATACCCGTTTGAGTTTTGGGTAAAAAATTTAGACAAAAAGTAAAGTGGTATCCTTAGAGTTTTTGACAAAAATATTAAAAAAAAAAAAAGCAAAAGGGTACCCTTTAGAGTTTTGGGCAAAAAAATAGAAAAAAAAAGCAAATGGATATTCATTGAAATTTTGGGAAAAATTTAAACTAAAAGGGAAGGGATACCCTCTTAGAGTTTTGGACGAAAATTTTAGACAAGTAAATGGAAACCCTTTGGAGTTTTGGGCAAAAACAAATTAAATAAAAGGTAAATGGTACCCTTTAGACTGTTGGGCAATAAAATTTTGACAAAAATCAAAGAGGTATCTCTTAGAATTTAGGTAAAAAAATTAAACAAAAAGTCATGAGAAGGCCTATTTGTGGGCTTACAAATATAAAGTATCACTTAAAAATTAAACTGAAAATAGATTTTTTAGCCACTAAATCAAACTACTAACTATCTGTATATTAAGGAACATGGATCCGACAACCAACGACTAAGCCTAATTCCTAATAGGTAATTATTGACTTGGTAAACTTTGAAGCATTCTCCAACATTGACAACATTAGTGCCACTTATCTCATCTCTAACCCAGTTTTCTATGCTCACACCAAACACATTGAGTTCGATTATCATTTTGTATGTGAACGTCTTGCTTTATATCAACTTTAGATTAAGTTTATTGCACCCGAGGATCATACTAGGGATATTTTCGCTAAGCCTTTGCCAACTGGTTGTTTGCTCTTCTTGCATAGCAAGTTTTGGATACTTCCTCGACCTGCATCAGCTTAAAAGAAGGTGTAAAGAGATATTATCTCCTCCATTCTTTGCATTGATAGCTTTTGTATATTTGTCATATTCTTCAATGTTATTAAAATAGGATCAATCGATTGAATCGCGAATCGATAAGCAATCCAGTTAGTTTAAGTACTTAAAATTAGACTGGTAAAAAACCAAATTTGGCCAAAAAAATTCAAACAAAATAGGAAAATTGGAGAATTGGGCAACATCCGGGTTTTGTCTAATCTTCCAAAAACATCACCGTTTAATATGGGTTAAAAGCTTTTCTCATTTTAACCCTTCACCAGTTTGCCATTTTTCTTCGCTTTCATCAGTGGCCACCAACTACATCTGTCAACGCCATCACCAATCACATCTTTGACTGCCTACATCCCACGATGCCTTCCTATTTTGGTAAGTCTCTAATCTTATAGATCTATTATTTTTTTTTCAAACGAAAAATGTTGCCATCTTATGTTTAAGATTGCGGGATGTATAAAGCACATCCACGAAAAGAAGAAGAAACTTATGGAATAATGGTTAAAGAACTTAAAAGACCAAGAAAGAAAGGGCACCTAACAAATGACCACCATTGAAGATTAGGGCCAGAATAAGAAGAAGGTGGTGATGGAATTGGTGTGGGAACGCAATGTGTGGTGGAATGTTGGCATCAGCCTAATAAAATGGCCTTAAAACAGATCTAGCTAAGCTTTAAAATCTTCCATTTCTCTTTGTTTCCTTCAATTTTAATATTCTAAGGAACAAGTTTCCAACCCCATCAAATGCCCATGGCCCATGCCTCTAGATCTCTCTTGCCAAATTTAGTTAGGTTACTAATAAAAAATTAAGAAAAGGGGGAGAGATCTTTGAACAAAAATATGAAAAAAAAATCTCACAATTCATGTGCACATCTATTTGTTGATCCGATTTTACACTATAATTGCAACATTTTTAGAATAATTTTTTACAATATTTGCAAAACAAAAAAAAAATTAATTATCGAGAGGGATAGATCTTAGAAGCTAAGAAACTGCACCCATGTGAAATACTTATAGATATGAGGTATTTTTTTAAAATTGTGGTTGTTTTTGAAAAAAAAAATTAGAAAAATGATTTTACAGTAAACTTATTTCAATTTTTGGGATGTTAGAAATTAGCACAATACTGTACCGGTTTTAGTTAGTGCAGGACCCACATTTTTTGAAATAAAAATGTCTAAAACTGGCTCATTACTGTGCCAGTTTTTGACAAAATTATGACAAAAACTGACACAGTATTTTGCTGGTTTCTAACACTAATTTTAACTTTTTTTTCCTCCTACCGTGTGTGTTTCATTTCATGAGTCTATGCAAGTTTTTTATTTTTTTTTCTCCGGTCTATTCTTTCATTGTTGTGTCAAATCTTTTATTTTTCCCTTTTTTTTTTTTTCTTGTGTTGCCTTTCACTTGGGAGCCATTTTTTTCAGCATTTGCTTTACAAGGTGGATATTCTACATAAAAAAAATTATTTCTATTATTCTCTCTGCGTCTCCATTCCTCACTCTCCCCATTTCAGGCCAACTTATTTCACTTTCTCACTTTCATGTTCATTTCCTTACTCTCAAGTTATATTGAAAAGGTAATATTATATTTATGTAGTCTAATTTAATTTTATTAATTTAAATTTATGTTATTATTAATTTTATTTTAATATTTAGTTTGAAAGTGGAAATAAATCTGAAACATATCAATTTACACCGGAAA
Source organism: Excoecaria agallocha (assembly GCA_037975025.1). Taxonomy (NCBI): domain Eukaryota; kingdom Viridiplantae; phylum Streptophyta; class Magnoliopsida; order Malpighiales; family Euphorbiaceae; genus Excoecaria; species Excoecaria agallocha. The sequence goes on from CM075809.1 coordinate 46,974,342, forward strand.
AATGTTAGTAAGCTATTATTTATTCTATTTTTAGAAAATAGCATGAATTTTAAGTTGAGATAGATAGTTTTTATACTACTTCATTTAATTAATTGTTCAATTTTTTGATACTATATATAGAAATTTTAATTTCCTTGAAAATATAAAATGCTAACAAGAATTGAAGAAGATATTATTAAGTGTTGTTTATTTTTATTTTTATTTTTATCTTCAGAAATTTTATGTACTCATAATTGTTTCATATATAATAATTTTGTAACGAAAAAATATTATTATATGAAAAAAAAAAGTCATGTTCTTATTGGAGATTTTAAGAATGGCAACTTATCAAAAAGAAAAAAAAATAGCAAATGCAATTTAATCATCAAAGAAAAGGAAAATAATAAATGAGTAACTTATCATCCAAGCCAATGTCAAAAATTTACATGCAATATATCATATGCCTTTGGATCTACTTATTTAATTTGGCCACGTGAAAGCCAACAGAAGAAAAGAAGGGCAAACACAAAAGATTTAACACAACAATGAAAGAATAGGCAAGAGGAAAAAAATAAAAAAAATTGACACAGATCTATGAATTGACACACATAGTGTGAGGGAAAAAATCAAAATTAGTGTTAGAAACCGGCAAGGTACCGTGCTGGTTTCTATTAAAATTTTGTCAGAAATTGGTATAATAATGAGCCGATTTTAGACACTTTTTTCTCAAAAGAATGTGGGCACCGCATGATTAAAACCGGCACAGTACTGTGCTGGTTTCTAACACCCAAAAAATTGAAATAAGTTTACTATAATACTATTTTTCTAATTTTTTTTTTCAAAAACAACCCCAATTTGAAAAAAAAAAACCCTAGATATGAGAACATTGCTACCACCCATTCCAAGCGTCACACTCACTTTTATTGTGTTGTTTTCTACACTTTACCCTTTTTCACTTCTCTTTTTTGACCAATTAATTGCAATTACAAAATTATGATACCGATTTTGAATTTGTATGCGTAGTTTTGAATTTTGTATAGTAATGGAGGACTATATAATGAATTTTGTACGTGTAGTTTTGAGTGTATGTATAGTTTTGTGAGAATACGAATTTGCCGTGATGCCAATTTTGAAAGCAATAATAAAAAGACAAATTAAATTAAGAATAGGATATTTAATAATTAATGTCTAATTATCTAAATTAACCTCATACTTCACTATTCTTTTGTAAGGATGTTTTCACCTAGGTTAGAACATACCAAGAACTTCAGTGCACGTTGTTTGCTAGGCCTTTTTCTTCAAAACAAAAAAAAAAATCATTATACATATAATTGGTCACTTAAAATTAATAATTTAATATACTCATTATCTATTTGGGTTTATTGTAATCAAATATAATTATACTTATATATGAAAGGTCAATGTTCTCTATGTTTCCTTCATTAGTACTCTATCTAAACAAGATATTTTTTTCATGATATAATTATATTTTTATGATTCTAACATATGATATTTAAAAATCCATAGTTAATCACTTATAGTAATAAAATTAAAATTATGTTTTGTAACTTGTTATAAGGATGTTTGTGACATATATTTAATGTTTGATAATTTTTTTTTAATTTTTATACAGTAGTATTTATAAAATTATATTAATTAATAATATTTTAAAAAATAAAAAATAATCGATCGAACCACAAACTTCAACCTTACTGTTCTTTATCCTGTCTAGTTTTAATAACATTGATATTCATCCAATCTTGGCATTGATAGATGCACTTTTTATTTTGGTTATAGCTGTTACTTTGGTATATCTTTGTTTTTCATTCTTATCCTGTATGTAACTCAAGTGTATTTATTCCTAGTTATTCATGCCTCACGAATATACCGTATACAATTCACTATATATATATATATATATATATATATATATATATATATATATATATATATGAATGTTACGAGAGGGGTTTAATTAAGTTAGGTGTTATATTTATTCAATAAATAATTTGAAGGAAGAATTATATATATATAGGGAGAGAGAGAGAACTTATGAAAGGGTTGAAAAGAAATAATAAAAGAAGAAAGAACTTTTATACTAATTTAAATTTCACCTAAAATGGACCTGTAAAAAAGCTATAGCAGAGGAGAGATCAGAAAGGGAAAAGAAATGGATTAAACTGAAATTGTACCCAAATATCAGCCTAATTGCCGATCTTGTATATCTTGAAGCCATTTTTTGCCTTTGCATCACCATTAAAGCCAGCCTTTTAGGCCTTAACCTAAACCTTCCTCTTAATTTGGGCTTGCTGCTTGGTTATTGGGGAAAGCAGGTTCCTGAAGGCTTCTAGTGTGCTTAAAATACTTTTTCTTTTTTATTTTTAAGTTATCAATTTGTATAAATTATATTGGGTTCATCAAATGTTTGTTTGGCCAATTCCATAAACATCTACAATAATTTCTTAGTCTTGTTATTATCGTTTTTGGATTAACAGAAGATTTCTTGTCTTCTTTTCCATCCATTTTCTAATCGTTTTAGTGAATTCATAGTGACACCTGAATTCTTATTACTACAAAAGTTTTAAAATAATAATAATAATAATAATAATAATAATAATAATAATAATAATAAATAAATAAATAAATAAATAAATAAAGTTTACTGTATTTGTATGAAAATTTATACTTGTAGGCTATCCTTTTATTGTCAAAGGACCTTAACATGTACATGTTAATAAAAAAGAAAAATTGAATTAATTACAAATTGAGATTCAGACTATCGGAGATCTTACAATGTTTGACCCCATGGTCAAAATCTTATATGTCAAATTTCCATTTCGACTCTATTTTCAATTGAGTGACTCTGTTGCTATTGAAAGGGGAATGATGGAAGTGCGATGAAATAGTGACAGATTTCCTCAATTGAAAGGAGACTCAAAGGGACCAAAATTATAAAATTTTGAAAATGTGGTCCATATTGTAATGCACAGATCATTTTTTACAATTAACCCTAAAAAATCTAAACATATTTTCATTGAAAAGATATCTATGAAAAAAAAGTCATACCTAGGATTTCTAGCCATGACCATGACCATCTTCTATAGCTAGAACGAGCTGACGACTAGAAAATATTGGACGCATTAAAACGAAATACCCTTAATTTCCAAAATAATTGGACAAAAAATAACAAAAATGAGCTTTTCTTGCTTACATTTTGTTTTGGCAAGTTTTTTTACCAAAACCAATAATGCACAGCCATTTATATAAAATTGGTTGAAAAAAAAATGAGATGACAATTATCATATATAAGTGGTAATATTTTATTGACTTATTTTATAGAACTTGCATAAACTGAATTTAGGGAAGAATTTTCCAAAATAAATAATGAATAGCCACTTAAATCGGAAATATCAAACTAAAAAACTTATTGATTGATAAGGGAAGTGGAAAAATAAAAAGAACTAACTAAAAACAATTAAGTTATGAAAAATGAATAATTAGCCATTAAATTATTAACTAAACCTAAATTAAATGTTAAGCCTATATTCCCTACTATTTGTTTACTTAAGAATTCATCTATAAAAACTATGTTTTACTTCACGATTTTCATCAGTTCAAGATAATCAAACCTTATATATCAAAAACAATTCATTAAGGAATCAATCAGACAAATGGCTTCAAGAGTTACCCTTCTTATCTTGCTCAATCTCTTTTTCTTCACAGCAGTGAACTCGACAAATTGCCCACCACCCCCATCAACAGGATCAGAACCAATATGCCCAAGGGATGCCCTAAAGTTGAGTGCATGTGGGAATTTGTTGACAAATTTAATAAACCTTTCAATAGGGCATCCATCTTCAAACCCTTGCTGCAGCCTACTTGGTGGACTTATTGATCTTGAAGCCGCTGCTTGTCTTTGCCATACCATCAAAGCTACTGTCATGGGAATTCCTTTAGCACAACTTAATGTTAATTTGAACTTGTTGCTCAATCACTGTGGCAGGAAGCTTCCTCGTGATTTCAATTGCATGTAATAATTACAACTCCATTCTACACCAAATTACTTATTATTATTATTAGTATTATTATTATTATTATTATTATTATTATTATTATTATTATTATTATTATTATTATTATTATGGCAAGATGAATTCTTGTCTTTATCCTTTTTTTTCCGAGAAAAGAACATATTTGCATCCACAGGCTTAGCTTGGTAGGAGTTGTATCTCTTAATTTGAGCTCTACGTGTAAACACCTAAGGTATAGGTGATTTAATCCAATAGATAATTTATATTCTTATGTTGCAATGCATTTTTTAGTCCAGCTACATGAAAAAACTCATGGATTAAATCAATTGCATTTTTACCATGCACAAAAAAAAAAAAACACTATTTTGCACGCATGATAAAGTGTAATTGGCTTGTTGCACTACATTAAATAAATTTGAAATTTTTTAATTTGATTGAACATGTGATTCAGATGCCACTTTTTTTAAAATATCATTGTTATAGTTATGGTGAAATCTCAACGATTAAATGACAAATTACAAAAAAGAAAAAAAAATGATATTCTTTATTCCTTTCTGAAGATTTATTGAAAGAACATTGTTTGTAATTCTAATCACTAAGAAAGCATATGTGTAATGGCCTCAACACCGAGTCAGTCGTAAATAGTACTTTTCAAAAGTGAATAGTGATACCGAGGTGAATAGTATCTCCCTGAGTTGAAAAATATTTTATTGGACCATTGAAAAGAGTAAGTTAGCTGGAGTCCAAAGATATAATTTAGACTGAAAATGAGATCAAATGGACCATTAAAAGTCAAAAATAAGGAAAAAGTCACGGTTCCAGTTAAAATGATGCTTGTATTAACTGAGAGTTTATTTGGGACTTTAAAAATAACAAATGATCTTTAAAAATTACCATTTTTTCAGATCTACATTAAATGTGATGTAGAATTATATGGTAATAAAAAATTAATGTTACGATAACTTTAGAAATTGAAATATCGGACTAGTAAAAATGCATTAGATCGAAAAATAGTCTCCGAATGACTTAAAAATATTCATGAAGTCTATTTAATATATTTTGAAAATTTTATAAGTATTTTTAAGGATATTTGACCTCTATAAGTAAGAGAAAAATAATAATTCCGGTTTAAATAATAACGGTCAACTATAATTTGATCAGGGCTTTAAAAATAGTAAATGATCCTCAAAAATTGCAGAAATTTTCAGTTAAACCTAAAATTATATGTATAATATTTTGGTGATGAGAATGGAATTTTTCGGTGACACCCGCAGTTGTCAAATTGGACCGATAAGTTTGAATTAAACCGATAACAGACTCCGATTGAGCCAAAAATTTATATATTACCTATTTTTGAGGTGATAAAGATGATAAAATCATTTTTAAAGTGATTTGAAGTAAGGAAGAGAAAGAAATTGGATTGGGCTTTAAAAAGGCCGAAATGGGCCTTTTAATTAATATGGACAAGGCCCATTCTTTAGGCCCAATAAGGAGAGTATAAGAGGCTGAAAAATCTGAGATTTCTCCAGATTTTTCCAGCGATCTCTTCCCTTTCATTTGGTGGCCGAACCACCATCCCAAAAGATTATCTCTTATTTCTTCAATTTTCCAATTAAAATCTCATGTAATCCTAACATGAGAAGTGAAATTTCATCTCTATAGTTCAAATATATAGCCTCTAATCTTTGATTGAAGCAAAGGAAGCAAGGAAAATCAAGGGTGAAAAGTGAAGAGGAAAGAGTTTTCATGGCTAAAAGCAAGGAAAATGAAGCTTAGACACTCATAAGCGTGGAAAAATTGTAAGTGACTACAAAATCATTTGATTTTTCCTTTTATTTTGAATTAATTTCATTTATGTAATTAGGTTAAAAATGGGTAAAGTTATTAATTGATGATGAAAATAATATATGTGAGCCTAAATTAAGTGTAGAGATGATATATGGTGCCCATAAAATTTTAGTGAATTATTGAAATTTATTTTGGAATTTTAAAGCCTATGTATTGATTATGTTTATAGTGAAAATAGTGAAATAGTAGGAAAAAAATTGATTATTTTAGTGAAAAATGATGCTAAATAATAAATAATACATAAATAAATTTTATTGGGATTTATTGAAATTATTGAAATTTTATTGAAATTCTAATGTTAATATTTGTATTGAAATTAATTGAATTATTAGTGAATAATTGTGCAAAAATGTCGAAAAAGATGAATTTTATATGAAATTAAATTATATTCAATGAAAATGAAATAAAAAAGTTAACCGATGAATTTTTTGAAATAATAATTAAGTCATGAAAATAATAAAAATAATGAATTATTGGTAAATAATTCATAAAATGAGTGAAAATGATGAAAATTGTAAAATAATGTGTATGCAAATTTTTATGGAATTTATATGCTTTATTAGAATATTTTTGAAATAAATTTAAATTATTAAGAAATAATTCAATAAATAAGTATGTAATTATAACGAATGTGAAGTAAATTACTTCAATATAAAAAGAAATGAAAAAGTCAAATTATGTATTTTCGAAGCATAAAATAATGAATTATACCAATAGAATCCATAATTGTGTAAAACGTTGTAAAATAAATGCATGAATAATTTATCAAAATAAATTAGTTAATAAAAAGTATTAAAAGAGTGAATTATTATAAAATAATTCGCCGATGAAATAAAGTTGGCATAGTGAATGATTGAAAAGTTTGGACAAAAAAAGAAAAGGAAAAAATCGTAAAAAGTCGATCCTTGAATTCTTAGAGAATAATTCACAAAGAATTATACAAAAATAATAAAAGAAAATTGTGAATTATAATGCCAAAATTCATAATTTGTATAAAAGACTGAAAAGTCCAAGTGTCTGAGTAAATTATCGAAGAATAATTCACAAAAGTGACTTGAAAAGATAAAGTGAAAGAAATGACAAAAAATTGTTGATTAGTCTAAAGCACTAAAAGAATGTGTTCGATTAGAAATAAAGTGCATCAATAAATAAAGGAAAGAAATTAAAGATTTCTAAATGTTTAAAAATTATTACAAATACAATTGATTATCTTGCCTTTAGCGATAATCAGGTGATATTATTCTTGTTTAGGATATAATTGGCTAGTCATAGGGACACATCTGTACCGTGGTGCAAGTCATGGCGACTTGCTTTGCTATGGGTAGGATCTTTGATCTCCATAATTTCAGTATAAAGTGAAAGTGAAAGTGTATCAATTTTCTGCTCTGTGAGACTTGATTTTCCGATATCATTTCTCTATCTATTTAGGGAGACCTTTGGATCTAGTCCCGAGTATCCTTTTTGAGAATCCTGTTATATTGCACTAGGAACGCATCAAAATGAATAAATCAGTACTGTTTAAATGAATTAAATATAAAAAGTTATAACGAAGAATGATTCGTTTTGAAGAAGATGCAAAGTTAAAATAAATCTGTAAAGTTACTCGAAAAGTGTGATTAACAAGGAAAAAGAAAAAGAAAGGTTTTATAAGAATAAAATGATAAACGAAGATTTAAGTCAAGCTTTTATAATGAAAAAGGATTTAAAAATGTAATTTGTTTTACATGAAAATGATAAATTTAATTAATAGGTAGTTCCTGTACCAATTACTATCGTGAATAGTTACAAGTTTGAAAAATAATATTAATTTTCTGTTTAACGTTAAAAAGTGATAGCAATGATATTAAGTAAAAATTGATGCTTAAGTAAATGTATTTCTAAAAGAAAAGTTAAATGAAAAGTAAAACGATAAAAGGGCATAGAATTATTTAATGAAGAAAAAGTAAAATATATAAGTTTTAAACAAATATTTGCACATAGGTAAATGTATAAAAGAAGGAAAGAGAGATTTGACTGCAAAGTGCTTCAAAATAGTTATATTGCTTTACAATAAAGTTTAAAAGCCCTTTTATAATAATGTATTTATTAGTTAAAAGTTAAAGTAAAATAAAAGAATAGATAGCAAGAAGTATAATTAGAATACAGATTGGATAATTGAACAAATAAATTGAGAAATAAAATAATTTAGTTTGGTACCATTAAAGACGAGTACCAATACACATTGCTAAATAAAATAACAATTATATCTCTATGGCTAAAAGACAAGACGAAAGTAAAAGCAAAAGTTATAGTAAACAATAAAGTAAAGGTAAAAGTAAATCTGATAGTGATTCATCTAAGAGGATAGTGTAAATTAAAGTTGAAAAATTGAAAATCAAAGAATAGTAATTACCAAAAATATGAATTAATAATAAAACTAATGTTGACCGAAGTAAAAGAAAATGTTTAAAGAAATAAGTATAAAAGTAGCATAATCTATATAATTATGCTTTACTTTGGAAAATCCTTGGATTACTAGTCACCACTAGGCATATTTAGTGCTCAGCACATAGTGTTTACTGCGTGCAAGTTGTGACGTGTTGCGGGAGCATAGTACACGGTGGAGCCAGCTCGGAAGAGAAGAATTAATACTATATCGAGTTGTATTTTGGCATGTATATACTTAAACCATAAAGGTAAAAGATTGAACTGTATTTTGATTGTATTTATGATTATTGATGGATGAGTGTTAAGTGTAAGTTTTTGGCATGAAGTTACTTTGAATATGTTTTAATTGTTTACAAGACTGTCGAATGATTCGAAATTTAATGTAAAGGTATTTAAAGTGTCTCGAATTATTCGGTGTAAAAAAAAAATTTACCGTTTACCGCTAATTTTTTCTCATCGAAAAGGACTATTCTGAGAAGGGTGTTACATTTAGTGGTATCAGAGCAAAGGTTTAAGCGGTTCTAAGATCGGAGTGGGATAAGGTTAAGCGATAGGTTTGTCCGTATATACATGCCAATCATAAGTGGATAAACGATATGTAGTCTGAGGTGTACTTGCTTCCCTACCTGTTTTAAAGTGAAAAGTTGACATTTGACTGAGATTGTTAGGTGTGAAAGGATTTATTTTTGCACAGTAAAGATGGTAGTAAGTGAGAATGGAAGTATTGCTGTTTGAGATCTCATGGAGGTCAAAGCAGAAAAAAGAAAAGTTGACTAAAATTGAGTATAAATGTGAGAGTTTAAGTGTCTATCTGGATGAGAAACAATTTAAGAGGGGCAAAACAAAGAGTGTACCGAAAATTTAGAAAGGATTTTCATATAGAGTACATATAAATTTCACAGAACAAAGAGATACCTTGACTGGATTATCATGGTTTAAGAATGTTTTTGAGCAGGTTATTATGATTATAAGTTAAGGTTGTTTAAGATGCTCTATATACTTGTCAGTGATTTCCTTATAGGAGTGGGGATTTGATTGTATCTGTCACATCATACGAGAATACATAACAGTATTCCACCTGCATACATGAAATCATACATTCATTATATAGCATTTCATATTATTTGACAGCATCTGATATGCATTATACCATATGTATAGGCCCCACTTGATAGGATAAAACTGACAGGAGATATGATGAGCATAGAGACAACCTAAGAGTGAGATAAGAAATAGTGTGCTTAAGATTGTTTTCCATTTTCTATTTTGGCCATTGTAAGTTATTGGTCATGTAAATTAAATTTATTAGCACCCTGACTCTCTTGACGAATCGATAGAAAGGATCATTCACCTTTGTTGTGATCCATATTAGAGGATTTAAGTGGTTGCTGTCTGACATGTTTTAAGATGTTGAAGAATTATAGTGAGTACTTAGGTAATGTAAGTGTACTTAAATATGTAAGACTGAAGAATGAGTATGAATGATTAATGATAATGTTCTTAGTTTTTCAAGCCATGAGGCCCAGTTAAGTTGGCTCTAGATGGGGTATTATTAGTTGGAATATGACTGGAACAAATATTGTACATCGGGTGAGAACAATGGTTCTAAAAGAGAATGTTTGTACGGTAATCATTGTGAATAAATCGAAAGATTCTTATTGAGGTCCACCGAGATGGTAATATCTGCATTCTAGAGGTTATCTATGTACCAGGATTAAAAGCTTAGTTTTGAAAGGCAGATTGAAAGTGTAATGTGACAGATGTAAGTAAATATTAAATGTGTCAACACATGGAAGCAGAGCATTAGACTCATTTGGGAATTACTTTGACTTATAATAATATTTATTTGGAAAATGGAGTGATGTGATTAGAGAATATGTTATCGAATTGTTTAAGCGTCAGAGAGGAAAGATATTATATAGAAGATTGGTAATAATCTCCGTATTGACATAGTGATTCACCCTTGATTAATGATCAGTCAGAGTGAATAATTCAGATATTAAAAGAAAGAATATGGTAAAGTGTATGGGATTGTGATAATAACTGCAAAAAGTGGTTACCTATAGTAGAATCCGATTCTTGTTGAGACAATATCAGAAAGAAAATGTCGAATCTTTGTATTGGACTTAATGGAGTGCAAATCAGTCAGTAAGTCTCTATTTGATTCACGATATAAAAGGAATCTGTACTCAGGATATTATGATTTAGAAAAAAAAATTGATAAAGATTTTTGGTAATAAGATTGGTTAACTTTGAATGTAAGTGGGTCCCGTTGGCGAAAATATTTTTGGAACCATCAAATGTAAATGCAGGTTTGATAAAATGACAGTATAGGATCCTCTACTATTTGATATAATTAAATTTCGAGGACAAAATTTTTTTTAGTGGGGGAGAATTGTAATGGCCTCAACACCGGATCAGCCGTAAATAGTACTTTCCGAAAGTGAATAATGACATAGGGGTGAATAGTATCTCCCTGAGTCAAAAAAATATTTTATTTGACCATTGAAAAGAGCAAGTTAGGTGGAGTCCAAAGATATAATTTGGACTGAAAATGAGATCAAATGGACCATTAAAAGTCAAAAATAAGGAAAAAGTTGTGGTTCTAGTTAAAAGGATGCTTGTGTTAACTGAGAGCTTATTTGGGACTTAAAAAATAATAAATGATCTTTAAAAATTATCATATTTTTTAAATCTATATTAAATGTGATATAGAATCATATGGTAATAAAAAAATTAATGTTATGGTAACTTTGGAAATTGAAATATTGGACTGGTAAAAATGCATTAGAAAGAAAAATAGTCTCCGAATGAATAAAAAATATTCATGAAGTCTATTTAATATATTTTAATAATTTTAGAAGTATTTTTAAGGATATTTGATATCTATAAGTAAGAGAAAAATAATGATTTCGGTTTAAATAGTAACCGGTCAACTACAATTTGACCAGAGCTTTAAAAATAGTAAATGATCCTCAACAATTGCAGAAATTTTCAGTTAAGTCTAAAATTATATGTATAATATTTTGGTGATGAGAATGAAATTTTTCGGTGACACCGGCAGTTGTCGAATTGGACCGATAACGGACTCCGATTGAGCCAAAAATTTATATATTACCTATTTTTGAGGTGATAAAGATGATGGAATCATTTTTAAAGTGATTTGAAGTAAGGAAGAGAGAGAAATTGGATTGGAATTTAAAAAGGCCTAAATGGGCCTTTTAATTAATATGGACAAGGCCCATTCTTTAGGTCCAAATTTAGGCCCATTAAGGAGAGTATAAGAGGCTGAAAAATTTGAGATTTCTCCATATTTTTTCAGCTCTCTCTACCCTTTTATTTTGTGGCCAAACCACCATCCCAAAAGATTATCTCTTATTTCTTCAATTTTTCAATTAAAATCTCATGTAATCCTAACATGAGAAGTGAAATTTCATCTCTATAGTTCAAATATATAGCCTCTAATCTTTGATTGGAGCAAAGGAAGCAAGAAAAATCAAGGGTGAAAAGTAAAGAGAAAAGAGTTGTCATGGCTAAAAGCAATAAAAATGAAGCTTAGACACTCATAAGCATGAAAAAATTGTAAGTGACTACAAAATCTTTTGATTTTTCCTTTTATTTTGAATTAATTTCATTTATGTAATTAGGTTAAAAATCGGTAAAGTTGTTAATTGATGATGAAAATAATATATGTTAGCCTAAATTAAGTGTAGAGATGATATATGGTGCCCATAAAATTTTAGTGAATTATCGAAATTTATTTGGAATTTTAAAGCCTATGTATTGATTATGTTTATAGTGAAAATAGTGAAATAGTGGGAAAAAAATGATTATTTTAGTGAAAAATGATGCTAAATAATAAATAATGCATAAATAAATTTTATTGGGATTTATTGAAATTATTGAAATTTTATTGAAATTCTAATGTTAATATGTGTATTGAAATTAATTGAATTATTAGTTAATAATTGTGCAAAAATGTCGAAAAAGGTGAATTTTATATGAAATTAAATTATATTCAATGAAAATGAAATAAAAAAGTTAACCGATGAATTTCTCGAAATAATAATTAAGTCATGAAAATAATAAAAATAATGAATTATTGGTAAATAATTCATAAAATGAGTGAAAATGATGAAAATTATAAAATAATGTGTACTCAAATTTTTATGGAATTTATATACTTTATTAGAATATTTTTGAAATAAATTTAAATTATTAATAAATAATTCAATAAATAAGTATGTAATTATAACGAACGTGAAGTAAATTACTTCAGTATAAAAAGAAATGAAAAAGTCAAATATTTATGCATTTTCGAAGCATAAAATAATGAATTATACCAATAGAATTCATAATTGCGTAAAACGTTGTAAAATAAATGCATGAATAATTTATCAAAATAAATTAGTCAATAAAAAGTATTAAAAGAGTGAATTATTATAAAATAATTCGCCCATGAAATAAAGTTGGCATAGTGAATGATTGAAAAGTTTGGACAGAAAAAGAAAAGGAAAAAATCGTAAAAAGTCGATCCTTGAATTATTAGAGAATAATTCACAAAGAATTATACAAAAAGAATAAAAGAAAATTGTGAATTATAATGCCAAAATTCATAATTTGTATAAAAGACTGAAAAGTCCAAGTGTCTGAGTAAATTATCGAAGAATAATTCACAAAAGTGACTTGAAAAGATAAAGTGAAAGAAATGACAAAAAGTTATTGATTAGTCTAAAGCACTAAAATAATGTGTTCGATCAGAAATAAAGTGTATCAATAAATAAAGGAAAGAAATTAAAGATTTTTAAATGTTTAAAAATTATTGCAAATACAATTGATTATCTTGCCCTTAGCGATAAGCAGGTGATATTATTTTTGTTTAGGATATAATTGGCTAGCCATAGGAATATTTCTGTACCGCGGTACAAGTAATGACGACTTGCTTTGCTATGGATAAGATCTTTGATCTCCATAGCTTCAGTGTAAAGTGAAAGTGAAAGTGTATCAGTTTTCTGCTCTGTGAGACTTAATTTTCCGAGATCATTTTTCTATCTATTCAGTGGGACCTTTGGGTCCAGTCACGAGTATTCTTTTTGAGAATCCTGTTATATTGCACTAGAGGCGCATCGAAATGAATAAATTAGTACTGCTTAAATGAATTAAATATAAAAAGTTATAATGAAGAATGATTCGTTTTGAAGAAGATATAAAGTTAAAATAAATCTTTAAAGTTACTCGAAAAGTGTGATTAACAAGGAAAAAGAAAAAGAAAGATTTTATAAGAATAAAATGATAAACGAAGATTTAAGTCAAGCTTTTATAATGAAAAAGGATTTAAAAATATAATTTGTTTTACATGAAAAAGATAAATTTAATTAATTGATAGTTCTTGTACCAATTACTATCGTGAATAGTTACAAGTTTGGAAAATAATATTAATTTTCTATTTAACGTTAAAAAGTGATGGTAATGATATTAAGTAAAAATTGATGCTTAGGTAAATGTATTTTTGAAAGAAAAGTTAAATGAAAAGTAAAACGATAAAAGGGCATAAAATTGTTCAATGAAGAAAAAGTAAAAGATATAAGTTTTAAACAAATATTTGCACATAGGTAAATGTATAAAAGAAGGAAAGAGAGATTTGACTGCAAAGTTCTCCAAAATAGTTATATTGCTTTACAATAAAGTTTAAAAGCCCTTTTATAATAATGTATTTATTAGTTAAAAGTTAAAATAAAATAAAAGAATAGATAGCAAGAAGTATAATTAAAATACCGATTGGATAATTGAACAAATAAATTAAGAAATAAAATAATTTAGTTTGGTACCATTAAAGACGAGTATCAATATACATTGCTAAATGAAATGATAATTATATCTCTGTGGCTAAAAGATAAGACGAAAGTAAAAGTAAAAGTAAAAGTTATAGTAAACAATAAAGTAAAGGTAAAAGTAAATCTGATAGTGATCCATCTAAGAGAATAGTGTAAAGTAATGTTGAAAAATTGAAAATCAAAGAATAGTAATTACCAAAAATATGAATTAACAATAAAATTAATGTTGACTGAAGTAAAAGAAAATGTTTAAAGAAATAAGTATAAGAGTAGCATAATCTATGTAATTATGCTTTACTTTGGGAAATCCTTGGATTAGTAGTCACCACTGGGCATATTTAGTGCTCAACACGTAATGTTTACTACGTGCAGGTTGTGAAGTGTTGCGGGAGCATAGTACACGGTGGAGCCAGTTCGAAAGAGAAGAATTAGTACTATATCGAGTTGTATTTTGGCATGTATATACTTAAACCATGAAGGTAAAAGATTGAACTATATTTTGATTGTATTTATGATTATTGATGGATGAGTGTTAAGTGTAAGTTTTTAGCATGAAGTTACTTTGAATATGTTTTAATTGTTTACAAGACTGTCGAATGATTCAAAATTTAATGTAAAGGTATTTAAAGTGTCTCGAATTATTCGGTGTAAAAAAAAATTTACCTTTTACGGCTAAGTTTTTCTCATCGAAAAGGACTATTCCAAGAACGGTGTTACAGTATGGGCCTAAAATGATATATTCACGTCAATGATAAAATTAAACTACTAGATAAGTTGTGGGATATAAATTAGTTATTTGCTTAAAACCTTAGTATGTTGACATCTAAGGAGAGGCATATGGTTCAAATTTAATTAAAACTTGTCTATTGAAGAAAAAGGAAATGGTGGAAACAAACTTGTTTGGGTTCTGAGATTTGATTGAATGGATTTTAAATTTTGAAGTTTTGGATGTCTAAAATGCATGACCACTATAGATTGGAGGTCATGAAAATACAAATCTCAAAAGATTTAAGTTAGCAATAGAATTACAAGTGTTATGGCAATAATAATGATAACAGCTTAGAATTACTTGGCTATTATCTAATTCAATCTGTTGTAGAGAGCTACTTTGATGACACTTGAAAACAAAGATTATCAATGAAGGTCTAGCGGGGGACCCTCCGACGGTCAAGTCCTTAAAAAGTGTAATTAGATACTTTTAATAGAAAATGCTACAAGAGAAGAATTTACTTGGTTTCCACCTATTTATAGGGGCAAATTTCCTATCTTGGTCTGGAATCATTAAGGCCATAGGAATCCTATTGAAGGAGAAGTTCTTCCTGTATAAGAAGTCCAACCAAATTCGAAAGATAAGAGGAGTCCAAGCTTCATAAGGATTCTCCAAAATGACATCATTTGGAGCTTAGCTGCGAATCCGGAGCAACCAGAACGAATACGTAGACTGAATATGGACCCGAATCTAGAGCCCAATCCAGTTACCAGACCTAGAGCCTAGTTCGGTTATCATATGTCTCTCTCGAGCACAACTAAAAAATGCAAATTAGCGACGACAAAAAGTCATCGCTAATTGATATTTTTTCGTTGCTAAATCAGTTTAGCGACGACTTTCATTTTGAAACAAAAATCGTTGTAGCAGAATTTAGCTATAACAAGAAGTCATAGCCAAATTTTAGCGACGACAGAGCATTGTCATTAAATATTTATCGCCATTTTGCTACAACAATGTTCATGCCAATATTGCTATGACATTATTCACGCAAAATTTTACGACAACAATATATTCATCGCAACATTGCTACGACATTGTTCATGCAAAATTTTGCGACGACAGTATTTTCGTCGCAATATTACTACGATATTGTTCACGAAAATTTTACAACGATAATATTTTCGTCGCAATATTGCTATGATATTGTTGATGCTAAATAGTTATTGTTCAAACATACTAATCATTCGCTAAATTAAAATTATTTTTTTTTATTTTTAAATTAATATAAAAATTTCATCATTTAAATGATAAGCCACAGATGATAAATCTATATTTATAGACTACTTAATATTTAATACAAATATATATATATATATATATATATATATATGAAAAGATTGTTATTTACAAATAGATATCATCGTTTATTATATATCTAAAATAATACACGCATATATAACAATAACAAATATCATCCAAAATGTCATACTATATACTTATAACTATAATGTAAATAGATACATTTGCTCCTAAATCTACTGCTGAAAAAAGTTATTGTATCTCCATCTATTGCTGGATTTGTCTGACCCACTGATCCATCTCTTATTCATGCTCAGCACAAATCTCAACTTAAAACTCAATCCGCATAGTGGACAAATATTGCAAGTACAAGCTATGAGAAACAAATAGAAAATTAATAAAAGGGTGTGAGGAATTAATATGCAATCTTCTTGATTTTCTCAATGAAACTAAAACTTTGTAGAAGACAACAATGCTATGTAAAATGTTGTTTTCCCTACTACTAAAACCAAATCCATTTCTTCCTTTCCCAACCAATTAATTTTATATAAAAATTACAACCACAAGTTACATAATAAAAGTCAAACCAACCAAAAACCAGTGACTCATTTGGAATCAAAAACCAAAATGCACTCAAACTGTTTCACTAGTAAAACCCGAAACTTCCCATCTGCCTATAGTTTAGCACCTTTCACACTTCTCCACCATTTGCAAAGCGAAAAGAAGAAGAAGAATTTTCACATTCAGTTAAAAAAAAATCGATCATGCATGTGCACTACACAAATAATTCTTGTAACTAATTAACAACAATGCAAAGTTATTATCTAGTTTCTATTTCCGAGATCAACTATCATGTCATAACCAAGAAAAGAAAGCTTGCCTGAATTACGGTCTCTGCTGTCCATGTTACAGTCCACTGGCTCCCTATTGCCCTGAAAATAACATCTATAGCCTAATCAAATCTATAGAGAAAAAATAATTATGATGATAATCACACTCCAATATACACATCAACAATTAATTAGAAAACAAAGGCTAATGTTGATAATCCATTCAAACAAACGAAATCAAGAACATACATAAAGAGAAAAGGCAGATTAGAAGAATTCTTTTTATGTGTTTACAAAAGGAGAGGAAATTAAAGAGATTGCCACATAACGTTTTCTGAAATATATAAGAGTATAGAGCTCTACAGAACCTCGGCTGGCCATCTGAGCATTCCTATGCCGATAATTTAAATCTGAAAGATATTTTCAACTATCAAAGTTAATTCTAATTAATTCTGACCTCAGCAAAAATTCAAACAGTAGAATGTATCAATTAAAAGATTTAGCATGTGTCATGCTAAACAACAACAATGTTTTCTCCAAGTAACTTACTCTTCCCTTAATAACATGGAAAATATTTAAGAATAACTCCAATGAAGGAAAAATGTAAAACTACCATGAAAGCAAACAATTAGACGGGGGGAGATATAGACAGGTAGTAAACATGTTCAGTTGCAAAACTATAGAAATACATGGTGATTGCAACTTAATCAGTTCTTACGAATGTTTTTGTAAACAAAATGTAAATGGTGCATAGCTTACTGTCAGCAATACTCGTTAGCTGGGCTCTGTCTCTGAATATTGTTGGAAGTTTGTACATGCCTAGAGATGCAGAGAGCAATCTGTGGACAATGACATATGCGAGCAAAAAAATAAATAATTAAATAAATAAAATAATAATAAAAAAACTCCCAGTTCAAGTTCCATATTCTTCTTCACAAGGTGAAAGTCACCAAGGTTAATACTCAAACTGACCAGCATATCTTCTAATAGGTCATGTGAAATGAGTATATAAAGGTGCTGCCAGACCATAATGGTGAAATTCTAGAGGGCTGAGATCCCCACTGCAAAAACACACTGCCTGGTCGCAATCAAAGTCAATCAAATACACATTAGAAGCTCCTCAGATTGAAGTACTCTTGAGAATTATTGTCAAGTAATATACCTGTGTCATACATCTTATTGGCCATAATACGGATTAGTTTGTTGAAATATGGGTAATCACTCTGGCAAGCATTAATTTTGGGAAAAATCAAACATAAGACAGAAGAAAAATAAAGTGGCCGCCAAATACACATGTAGACCACATGATTATGACCACCTAAAACATTCTAGGGAGAAATCTACTGATTCCTCAAAACCACACACATGAAAATCACGCAAGTCAATAAGCCAGACATTTTATAAGACAAAATTAGAAAACTGCCATGGTCATCCACAAGTACGAAAAAATAATAAGAAGTTCAAATATTGCTCAAGAAACAACACCAAGGGAGTTTGCACATATCACCGGATGTCAACATTCAAATGTGTGCGTCAAGTGTACCAAAAAATACACAAACATATATGTAAAATGTCTCACCACAGCACGGTCAAGTGAATCAGCTAGGGCTTTTGATGATGAGACATCCAAACTGAAATCAGCAGAGGCAGTTGTCCGCAACAAGGGTTCAAGCATATCCTTAGTTGGAGTAGGGATGTCTCCTGCAAGCAGAAAGGGTACTCAGATGACTACAGAGATAGTAAAGTTGATACTTGAAACCCAATATACCTACATTACATCTAAAACAATGATAACATATCTTAATGAATTTTAAAAACTTAAATACAATGTGATTCACATAATCAAAAAATAAAATTTGAAAAAAAAAAAGGACTTTTTTAAAGAAGTAATGTGTTCGAAGAGTTCTAATATTTCTTTAATAATACACGAATGACAGCACAGAAACATACAAATGATGCTTATGAATGGGAAAACCAACGTCTCAAACTTAAAATATGTATTTTTTGTGACTTTATCAATAAATCAGGATAAAAGAAAAGACATTTCACGATTCTCAAGATTCCAAAATTCTGCTCAAAATGCTATTAGATCAATGCTTCCAAAGAACACTTAAACTTGTCCACTGAAAGTGCTCAATATAAATGCAAAATGGTAAAAACCACTAGAAGATAAGTAATGTAATGATAGTGTATGGAACCAGAAATAAAAAATTGTCAAATACTTTAAAAATGATAAAACTATTATTATCACAAATAAGGTAGAAAAATAATTGAAATCTTGAAAAACAAAGGGATAAAATATAAAGTTATTTTTATTACTCAGCTAATATTGGTAAAAAGGTACCTATCATCCATCCTAGCTTGAGCTTCAGTGTATGACAAAGCTACATAAGATTTTATGATACTTTTTGTATATCTTGTAGAAATAATTTCAGCTTCAGGGGTCATTTCCTGCAAAAAAGGTAAATCATTGAAGCAGAATCACAAATTAATTTAACCATGATGTCTTTTTAATATTTAGATTGATGAAAATGCATTTCATGCATATGTCTATGCAATTATGCACTGTATATCATTGGTTATACCTTAAATATTTAGTAGACAATTAGAGTTGTTAAAAAAAACATGCAGGGGAATCCCTCTTGACAGTGTGGTTGTGCACACAAAAATGTGTAACACATACATAACTATAATTCCCGACCAACAATTTTCTTCATCAATGCATTTCCAGCATCTAGAATCTTTACTTTATGAGAAGGTCTCATTTGACCAAATAGTATCGCAACTCAATAATCTTAGCAAGCCAATGCATCAAGCCACCCCTAAAATTCAGTATATTATGAATTAGTTCTCATTGACATAGTGTACAACTCATGGAAGTTTTAACCCTCATTAAAAATGAATTAGAAAAGGGGAACAAAATAAGAACCAATACTGCCAACCTTCAAGTAGTCTGCGATGGGTAGCCTAATCAACAAATATTGAGAAACATGCATAACAAAGCCATCTCCATATGCCATAAAGTGCAGAAAATAGTATTCATGAATATCATTCTATTAAAGATTCCTGAAATCTCTCATTGAGTTTCGTTTTTATTATTACATGACATGTTAGCTCTAACTATAAAACTTTTAGCTATGTAACCACCGTATAACATGGGATATTATTAGTTGATCTGCTTCTATTATTTCCCCTTATTATAAGAGATCCCTACCTTCATGTATTTGTATTGGTTGTTCTATACTGGAAATAAGAACAGAATTCTAGAATTCTTTGCATTTTATTTAATAAGCATAATGAATAAGAAATTTTGTATTTGCAAATTTAGCTATGATTCAATGTATTGACTAACAAATAAATGACTAATACCATAATGCAAATGAGAATTGCTACTATAGATAGCTCATATATGGATAGAAACTGAAGCACATACCCAAGTGACAGAAAAAGCTAGCCTCTCCATGTCAGCTCAAAGGGAACATATATTTACAAAATAAAACATGTAATAAATGACCTCTAGTCCTTTAAAAAGAAACATCATGTCCTAGCACCATGGTCTTTTGCAATTGGTAAGTCTGTACAGAAATAAGAATATGTGATTCGATCATGAATCTGGAGGGTCCACACTAAAGACACGTAAATGCCGTAAAATTGCCCTAATAAGATTGCTCAAAATCTTCTGTAGAAACTGACCATGGTAACGGAGGCAGGCATGCCAAAACTTGAGCAAAAAATGGTCTTACATCTATGTCGTTTTCTATCAAGACCACATGTTGAATAAACAAATTTATAGTCATGAGTCTACCAGAAATAAGCAATTCAAATAATGGATCTTCTCTTTCTTCTATTGCACATAAGCAGATGATATAGCCATTATTAACGTCAGTTTCAGTATCTCTATTACCTATCTCCTCTATACTTCATACATAGTGACCATAAGGATATCGTGATTGATGGTCCCAAGAATCAACCGCCACGATGATTCTTTTTCTAGAAGATTCTTGAGCTGACGAGTTTGAATCTGAATCTTAGGAATTTTTCGATCCTTAGAGATGAATAAAGCATAAAATAAGACCACCACTTCCAACAGGCATTGGCATTGGGCTCCAAAGATCCACAATAGCTGCATATGGTTATCAAACAAAAGATTGAATCAGTGAATAAAAAGGTTTGTTTAGGGAGGAACAAAAACACAAAAAAACAAAAAATGAAGAACTGTAAATCGAGATGGGATTATTGGTGGGATATGATTCTGTTTCAGATTTAGATTGATCCTTTGTTTTTTTGAGACTATTTGTTGCTTCGTTGGCTGAAGCAATCTCTGTAAGGTAAGAGGGCAGCAGCATAAAGGGTAAGATTTTAGGGGTTAGAAAAAATGAAACCGCCAACATTTTTTTATCCTGCTCAAAAATTCAGAATTTAGCTACAACATGTATGTCGCGAAATTGACTACAATATGTTTTCCAAGGTAATTTTGTGAGAGCTATATTCTCTCAAATTAATTATTTTTTTCAATTTAATTATTTTATTATATAACTTATAATAATTGATCACAATTGAGTATTATTAAAAATAAATATAATAATAAGTTTAATTTAGTTAGTTTAAATTTATTAAAATAAATGGTTTAATTAAATACAAATGAAATTTAAATATTAATATCAAAATTATATAAAAATAGTTAAACGTAAAATATGAATATGATGTACTCATTTTTGTAAGTTATTAAAATAATAATTTTAATTCATTTTAATTATCACCAATATAACTATATCAACAAACATATTAATATTTTTCTGAATTGACGACATATTATTGTCGCCAATTAGCTACAACAATGTTGTCGAATAATATTGTCGCCAATAAAATTATATGAATGAAATAGTATATTTTACAAAATTAGCGACAACAATTAGCTATAACAATATCGTCGCTGATTAGCTACAACAATATTATCTCCAGTAGATCTATATGAATGAAATAGTATATTTTCCTTAATTGGCGACAATATTATTGTCGTAAATTAGCTATAACGTTGTTCTCGCTAATTAGATCTAATTTATTTCTCAATTTAATTATTTGATTATATAACTTATAATAATTGATCATAATTGATATTATTAAAAATAGATGTAATAATTAGTTTAATTTAGTTAGTTAAATTTATTAAAATAAATAGTTTAATTAAATATAAATGAAATTTAAATATTAAAAATCAAAAATTATATAAAATTAGTAAATGTAAAATATGAAATATGATGCACTCATTTTTGTAAGCTAATTAAAATAATAATTTTAATTCATTTTAATTCTTGCCAATATAACTATATCAACAAACCATATGAATATTTTACTGATTTAGTTGTCGCCAATAAATTTATATGAATGAAATAATATATTTTACAAAATTAGCGACAGCAATTGTTGTCGCCAATTAGCTACAACAATATTATCGCTGATTAGCTACAACAATATTGTCGCCGATAGATCTATATAAATGGAATAGTATATTTTCTTAATTAGCAACAACATTATTATCGCAAATTAGCCACAATGTTATTCTCGCTAATTGTTGTCGCCAATAGATTTAATTATTTTTTTTTAATTTAATTATTTTATTATATACTTATAATGATTGATCACAATTGATATTATTGAAAATAAATATAATAATTAGTTAATTTATTAAAATAAATGGTTTAATTAAATGTAAATGAAATTTAAATATTAAAAATTAAAATTATATAAAAATAGTTAAATGTAAAATATGAAATATGATGTACACATTTTGTAAGCTAATTAAACTAATAATTTTAATTCTCGCCTATATAACTATATCAACAAACATATAAATATTTTACTGAATGTTGTCGCCAATTAGCTACAACTATATTGTTGTCAATAAATTTATATGAATGAAATAGTATATTTTGCAAAATTAGCGACAACAAGTACGACAATTTTGTTGCTGATTAGCTACAACAATATTGTTGCCAATGGATCTATATGAATGGAATAGTAGATTTTTCTTAATTAGCGGCAACATTGTTGTCGCCAATTAGCTACAATGTTGATCTTGCTAATTAGCTACAACAATATTGTCGTCAATAGACCTATATGAATGGAATAGTATATTCTGCTAAATTAGCAACAATATTGTTGTCGCTAATTAGCTACAACACTGTTCTCGCTAGTTGGCAACAAAAATTTGCTACAACAATGTTGTCACCAATAGAGCTATATGACCAGAATTGTATATTTTGCTAAATTAGCGACAACATAGTTGTTGCAAATTTAGCTATAATAATTTTATTACTAATTAGCGGCAACAATGTTCTCACTAAATTTGCTTTTGTCCTTGCAATTTTTTGTGCCAAAATTTTGGCGCGTGATATTAGTAACAACAATATTTTGTTCTTGCTAATTTGTCACAATATTTGTTTTTCCATCAACTCTTTCAATATTTGCAATGAAATTCATTTTTTATCGCAAAATTGTCGCTATATGGTGCATTTAGGAACGAATTTTATTGTCGTCGCTATTCTGCATTTTTTTTGTAGTGGAGGTCAAGATGACGTTTCGCTCCCTATGCCTGCATCGATTACGAGGCCACATCCCTTTGATCACAGTAATATCAGTAAATACCATCATTACTTTTCCTCGATTTTCATGTTGTAATAGCTGGTGTACTTAACTATCCCACGCTCAAAGGAGATCTATAGCATCCATGTCTCCCATAATCCAACGGCTCGCCCAACCTTTAAATATCCCTTCCAAATCTGCATTTGCACTTTTGCTTCTCCATTTCTCAATTTCACACTTTCCCTATCCTCTCAAGCGTTCATCCATCTTCATCACTCCTTCAGCAGTAATGTTTCAAGAGATTTCTTCAGGTTGGTAACTTAATTCTTTTTTTCTTTCTCGCTTCTTATTTTTACCTTTACTATAATGATGGATTAGAAAATTCTATCTAGCTTAGGTTAGATAACTTATTTGACATGCCCATATCGAGCACTTCAAATCGGGACTCCCCAAGCGAAGACACCTAAAAGGTGCTTATTTGAGCTCTACCTAGAAAAACCTCATAGTCTAAAACTTGAGCTTTAAAGGAAGATTTTGGGGCACAGTCAATCAGATCGGTGATAAAAACCAAATACCTTGTAAATATTTCAGCTTCTTTTATGCATTCTTAATGAATACACCCTTAGAGCTCTAGGCAAACACCTTCAAGCCAATGCTATCTTTAGTAACAAAAAGAAAATAGTAGTCTATGAGGCTGACTTCAAAGTCGAAGTAACCCTTCCTCTAATATGCTTTGAGTTGGATTTCCTAAACTTTTATAACCTTACAATTAGCCAGGTCCATCTAATACCTGGTTAACCCTCTATACCCTTCAATTGTGGACATCCGAAGGAGGCATTAACTTAAATTTTAAGCTATTTAGGGCTACCCATATTATCAACCTTCGGGCTAAGAGTGAAAACCACAACTACATCTAAACTCGGGCTAGGTACAACATTTTATTTGGTAAGCCTAAGAGCCTAAAAGGGTGGAAGAATCGATTCTTTATCATTAAGGATGATCGGGGCTTCCCTTTTCATAACGTCTAGGGTCGCTTCCTAAACCATAATGATGAAGCTATGCTGCTTACCAAAGAAAAGAAGGAAACCCTAGCACTATGGAGGTAGCTCGCCTAAGAAAAAGTGGACGTCTATAAGCAGTTGGACTCGAACTCGAACAAAGTCAAACAATGAAAAAATGAGCTAATTATTTCAATTTCCATAGTTCGAATTTAATGTCTTCTCATTATACCATTATTTTGTAGCCATGAAGACAGCCACCAAGCAATCCATTAGGGACCACATGAAGTCCAAAAAGTTAAAAACTAGGGAGAGTTTGGCTCTACCTAACCCAAGCCTGGCTCTTGCTCCTTTTAGGTGGAATCCTGCTCCTCCCCCACATGCACCAACGAGTGTGATACCCGCTGTGCCATCCAGCAGCAACCCCAATGCAATGACCATTTTCGATGCATCCCCCGTATTAATCCCGAAGGGTTTATCTCCTCTTGCTTAGTTAGTGCAACCATCGGTCCTGCTTTTTGGCCCTTCTTTATCTCACGTTAAAGGTAAAAACTTGATTCCTCTCGTTACCCAAGCTAAAAGTTTTGATCGGCTGCTCGATGAGGTTTGAGCTTTCTTTTAGCAAAATAAAGCATATTGATCGACTAATCTCGAGTTCACCAATTTTTGCTCGTTGCTAACTTGCATTCTTGATAAGGTATCTCCTTTCATAAACTTAAAAATCAACCACCTCTGTGCTACTATATGCAGGAACCAAGTGGATGTAAGTATTTCATTATTTCCTATCTCTTCTCTTTTTTTAATATGATCCTCCTGTAAAACTTTATTCTAGCTAACACTATATCGGGTAAGTTGAATCAGCTCCTCATAGCAGCCAAAGGAGAGAAACAGACCTCTACCAAACTAAAGAAGAAGCTTAAGGCCGTAAAGGAATAAAAAGTTATCTTGGATGAGAAAGTGGCAATGGCCAAAGCTAAGGCCAAAGATAAGATTGTAGCCCTTAAAAAGCCATCGAGAAATTGGTCAAGAAAATTGATGAGCTTGAGGCTTTGCTGGCTAAGGAAAGGGAAAGCACTAAGCTACTCAAGCCAAGCTTTAAAAGTTAATTGCTAATCTTAAAAAGGCTAGGGTAGAGAAAGCCAAACTGGATGAGAGATACGACCATCTAAAGGATAAGGTTTTGGATCTTACTGCCAAGCATTGTGCCACGTATGGTGGTAAACTGATCAATGATGTGGATGAGAGATATCAAAATGAGGACTTTTCCTGGATGGAGAAAATATATCCAGACGAGTAGTGGTTTGGGTTATTTCTTTTTTTATTGTAATTTTCAGGACCTTATAGTTATCTTCAGAAATATAAGATCTTGATATATAAAGTTTTCTTATTTCAAGCATGCTTATTGATATTCTATAATATCCAGACTGAGCTTGTGACTACTTCTGGGTACATTCATCCCTGGCATGCATACCACTCTTATTAAAATCCTGCACTTCCAATAAATGCACTTAAGAAGTTTCGAACATAAGTATAGTTCAAAAAGGAATTTAATATAGAATTTGGCTGAATATGCTCGTGGCTTAAGCTGTCAGACTAAGCTTTCATTTTTATTGAGTAATGCTCCTAGCTTAAGCTGCTGAGCTGAGCTATTACAAGGGTTTGCAGTGAAAACATCGAAGAGTTAAAAATAATAAATACTCATGGAAAATATGCCTAACTTTGCTTAAAAGAATACAACATACTCGAGACAAATATGCCTATTTGAGCTAAGCGTGTGCTAGCAAAAATGCCTATCAAGCTTTTAAAATCGAACATTCAAAAATAAAAAATGAGCTCCTGGTGATGAGGCCTATAATAAAGATGAGCTCTTGGCGATAAGGCCTATGAGCAAAAGATGAGCCCTTGATAACCTATGAGAAAAGATGAGCTCCTGGCGACAAGGCCTATGAGCAAAAGATGAGCTTTCGATGACCAGGCTTATGAGCAAAGATGAGTGCTCCCGGTGACATGGCCTATGAATAAATATGAGCTCCCGATGATAAAGCCTATGAGCAAAAGATGAGCTCCCGATAATAAGGCCTATGAGCAAAAGATAAGCTCCCAATGATAAGGCCTATGAGCAAAGATGAGCTCCTAATGACAAGGCCTTTAAGCAAAAGATGAACTTCCAAAAACTAGGCCTATTAGTAAAAGATGAGCTCCAGGTAATAAGGCCTATGAGCAAAAGATGAGCTCCTGATGATAAGACCTATAAGCAAAAGGTGAGCTCCTGATGATAAGGCCTATTTGAGCTATTTAACTGATGATATTTCTTCGAATTTACAATGTTCCAGGAATGTGGTAACACCTTCCCCTGTATGTTTTTGAGCTTGTAATCTCAAAAGTTTACTACTTCATGAATCTCATAAGGGCTGATCCAATTTATACTTAATTTGTTAACCTCTACATTCATCTGGGCTTCAATAGCTTTCTTCAAAACCAACTTGCCTACCTAAAGTGTTTGAGGCTTTAATTTATGATCTTGGTATAATGTCATTCGCTGTTTGTAAGCGGCCGCTCGGATCTAGGCTTGCTCCCTTTTTTCTTTGAGTGTGTCCAAGCAGCATAACGGTGATTCTTTGTTCACCTCTTTGTTATGATCTGTGGTCCTTACATTCAACATCCTTATTTCCCACGAAATCATTGCCTTAACATCGTAAGTCATAGAAAAGGGGGTAGCTTACGTTGCTGACCGAGGAGATGTTCGGTAAGCCTATAGTTCTTTGTTCAACTCCTCAACCTACAAGTCCTTTGCATTATCCAACCTTTTTTTTAAACCTATCAGTATTGTTCTGTTGGTTACTTCAATCATGTTGTTCGACTAGGGATGGTAGATCTATGTAAATCTTATTTGAATATGCAGCTGTTCACAAAACTTCCTGAAAGATTGATAGTCAAACTATTTTCCATTGTTAGTAATTATAGTATGTGGAGTATCGAACCTGGTTATGATTGACTTTTTGATGAATTTGATTATATTTACAGGCATAATGGTCGTTAGGGGCTTGGCTTCAACCTGTTTGGTGAAGTGACCTACTGCCACCACTAAGAAATTTCTTTGTCCACTAACTAATGGGAATGGCCCCAATATGTCTATCCCCCACTGTACAAATGGCCACGGGCTATGAATCAAAGTTTGGTGGACTGCTCTTTGGTGTATTATTTTCCTAAAGCACTAGTATTTATCGTACCTCCTAACTAAGTCGTTGGCATCTATCTCCATCGTGGGCCAATAATACCTTTGTAGCAAAGCTTTTCGAGCTATTGTTTGAGCTTTTTCATGTGCTCTGCATATACCTTCATGGATTTTCCTGAGTATATAATTACCTTCTTTCAAATTCAAACATAATGACCACAGATGCGAGTAAGATCTCCTATATAGCTTTTCATCCAATACTGAATAAAAACTAGATCTCTTGACTATCTTTTTGGCTGCAACTTGATCCTTTGAAAGAGCATCTATTTTAAGGAACTGATAAATAGGCAACCTCCATCTATCCATTTGCTTATTTAACTGAATGCAAAATATCTCATAAGATGGTTGGGCAATGACCACCCACACCACATCTGTTGATTGTATACTATAGTTCAAGGATACCTGCTTGGCCAGTGAATCGGTCTCTCTATTTTCTTCCCTTGGTATTTGCTCGATGGTCTATAAACTCTTTTTTTCTCTAACTGAGCCAATAGGGTCGATCCCAAGTCTCGATATCTCACCATGCCTTGTTCTTTTGCTTTAAAATTCCCTGTTAACTAGCTGATAACTAGTTAAGAGTCAGAATAGATGAGTAGAGATTTAGGCTTTACCTCAAGGACGAGCTTAAAGCCAAAACAAAGTGCTTCGTATTTTGCCACATTGTTTAATGCTAAAAAAGTAACCCTGGCCATTCTTCAAACGAATATTCTTCCTAGGTTAGATAGTATAACTCCTATCCCTACTCCTTTCGAGGAAGCCGCTGCATCTACATATATTTTCCAAGCCCTTCTATTTGGCTTAGCTAGGAAAGCATACAGCTCGGTAATGAAGTTTGCCAATATTTAAGCCTTCATTACTGAACGGGGCTCATATCGAACATCAAATGCTCCTAAGTGAGTTGCCCACTAGGTTATCCTTCCAGATGCCTTTGGCTTCTCCAATACCTTCTTGAGGGGAGTGTTGGTGTGGACTACCACTGTGTGTGCCTGAAAGTAAGGGTGTAACTTTATCAACGAGTTGACCAATGCCAAAATCAACTGCTCCAATACCGGATACCTAAGTTTAGCACCCCAAAGAACTTTACTGACATAATATATAGGGTACTATCAAGTTCCTTCTTCTTTGATTAAGACTGATCCTACTTCCCCCTCGAAAATGGATAGATACATGAACAACTCCTTACCTGTATTAGAGAGTATGCCCTAGAGCCTATATAATAGGAATGTATTTCAGATGTATGAACTCATATTCATAATAAAAGGAATCATTCATTTATTAATGCTATATTTAAATACATGAGTTTATAAATCTTAAATTAATAAATGAAGTCCTAGATATTATAAACACAGTGCAAAGGCAATCATGAAAGTATTCATGATGTGAGATGTCTATTGCATGCAAACGTACTAATATCTAAATATCCTTAGTCATAGAATTAACAAGATAGGACATTATTAATTCGGATAGACTAGTACATGTTATGCTTCTTGAATAGTTTAAGCAGTGGTTCTCATAATTGTGATTATGAAAGATGATCAAAGCTAACATGTAGATGCTTGTTAGAAGAAAAGTTTATTGGAGACTTTTAAAGAGAATCCTCACATGGATATTAAATCTATGTCAGTGAGGAATCTCTTTATAGTGGTTGTGCAAGTATCCTTAGACTTGAGATCACCAAGGTTATCTTAAGTAACAAGTGATATACTTTGACTCTATAACTGATTACTTCCAATTGGGGGTGAACATAGTTAGGAGGTTAGGTATATCATGACCTACTTGAAGATAGTTGAGTGATTGACAAAGGATTCACCATCCCAGATTTATTGAGGGAAGTTATCTCGCATGATTATATAATTATCTTGTTCAGAGAATCTCTGGCCAGAGTAATATGCCAAGATGGATAGGGATTCATGAAGGGTATTTTGGGAACAATGGTTAAATTAATAGAACATACATAATTAGATTTATATGAGTTGATAGAAATCCATACTCAGAATCTAATTGAGATAAGAGTGGTGAAAGGAGTAATTGCACGGTAACTGTTTCTATGGAAGGGTATAGTCAAATCACTTGACTTTTCTGACATTTGGGTAGTCATGATGCCTACCTAGAGGCTGCTTATGACTTGTATAATAGTGTATCATAAATATCAATAGGGATTGATAAAATGATTTAATGAAGTTTAAATCACGTGAGTTTTGAATAAAACTCATAATTACATATTATACTACCAATATGGACAGGAACTCAATAGGTCACACACATATAGAGTAAAGAATAAAATGGTAAAATGATAAGGATAATAATATTTGATATTATTATGGAAGAAAGAAATGAATAAGAGAATAATTAATTAAAGAGTTTAATTAATTATAATCAAGTAGAATTATTTGCAAAACTTTTTAGAAATATTCTACAAAATGGAATTAATTGAAATATTGTATTTCATAATTAATTATTATTGGACTATAAGTGTTATAGGGCTGATATAATAATTAATAGATCTATTGAAAAAATTAAAAGAGGCCTAGAGAATTGGTTTTGGCGTAAAAACCCTTCAGAGGAAGGATTACATGCCAAACCCATATAAAAGATCTTAGAGGCCTAATTCTTATATTAAAACAAATTAAATATATTTCATAAGTGTTATGGAGCCTACATATTTAATTTGGATGGATTTGAAACTAATTTGTGTGATTAAATCTAAGTGTATGCACAAAGGGCCTAATTTGTGGGTTTTGTGCATAGTCTTTTGTGAAAGGATTTAAATTGGATTTAATTGAGCCCAAATAAATTATTAATAATTTCAAAAGCCCATTTAATATTTATTAAGAAATTTTAAAGAGCCCAATCCTATTATGAAGTTGGATTTTTAACCTAATTATAAAAATCCAAGTGATACGGATTTTAGGGTTAAGTAAACATTAAGAGAAAAGAAATTCTCTCTCTTTGAAAAACCCTAGCCACCACTCCCTAGCTAGCATCAAGGGGAATTTAGCCAGCCCTTGTGTTCCATCATTCTTGGTTCATTCAATCCTTTTCTAGTGGGGATTACTAATTGGAGGTGTTCAATTTTGGACACTATGGTTTGCGACAACCCGACGAGAAGGAAAATCAACTATTCAACAAAAATCAAAGGTGATTTTTCTTATTCTTATTAATATTTATGTTGTAAATTCATGGAAATATCAGATCTATTGGTTAAAAATTTTAAATTCTGCTTATGCATGTGACGCATGTAACCAATAATTCCCAATATGGTATCAGAGCCACTGTTTTGCCATGAATGTATAATTCTATATTATTCGCAGAATAGTTTTTCTTTTTATTTTTGAGTTATTTATTTCTTGAACTTTAAAATATTGGATTTAATTGTTCATGAATGAGAAATATTGATTTCTGGATGTATGTGATCAAATATATAAAATGAAAAAATAAAAACGATTCTTTTGAGAAAGGAATCATTGTTTTTGTTTTGTAGAGTTTTTATTTTTCAATAAAGTTTAGGGGTTGTTCTAAATTAAATTTTTATTGATCCACTCTAAAATTATTTTGATGATAATTTATGTGTTTAATATGTGATATCAAGCGATAGGATCAAACAAAATTAAAATCGAATAATTTTTGCATGAAAACTAGTTTAATCGAAAAGTTTGATAAATTGGTGTTCTTCGTGTGTTCTTGGTGAGTTCATGTTTAGAACGATTTTTAATCTTCTAAATTTGATATATCTAATATATTAATGTGTTTTTAATTAATTGGATTAATTAAAATGGATCTTGAATTAATTGGATTAATTTTAATTCATTAAAACAACTTAATGGGCTTAATTATGTTTATGGACTTGATTTAAATTAGTGAATGACTTGGTGGACCCAAGGAGCTGATTTAAATTAAATATTATAAACTTTAATTAAGTTTATTAATGGATTTTAGGGGCTGAAATGGGCTTGGCTCATTTCAAAAGGCCCAAATGGTCCAAAAAATACAAAACTAGTTTGTGTATGAATACACTTTAGGGTTTAAATTTGTGGATTTTGGCCTACCCTTTGTTTTAAGCCCAAAATTAATTCTTTAATTATTTAATATAATTAATTAATTAAATAATCAATTAATAATTAATTAATAATCAATTGGATTGATAATTAAGGTAAGAACATATGCATGCAAAAGGATTTCATAAAATGAAAGTTTTCAAAATGGAAAAAATTTTCTAATTTGATTACATTATTAAAATAACTCAAAAGTAAGTTTCAAGAATTGAAACATAGTATGTATTCCATTATATGGTTTTACTTTATGCATTAGAAATACATATAAGGGTGTATAATTGGCATGATAGATAGTTATGGACAAAGGCCCAATGTGATTGAGCATAATGCATGTTTCGGTCCAATAAGGACTTTCATGTCCTGGCCACTTATTTTTTATTTGTATTTCCTTTTCAAATTGCAATATGTAATTAGATTACTTAGATTAGAATTATAGATAGAAATGGAGACCACTATCAAGAAGCAAGATGGGCCGGATGGAGATCCAACAAGATTGAAGATAATGTAATTATTTTTCTTATTTGAATCATGCATATTACCTAGGTTTGACCTTTTGATTTCCCTTTTGGCTCGAGGAGATCAATGTAGTAAAGTCCATAACTATACCATATTTGTATGCTTATATTTATGTGATAGATATAGGATGCATACCAATGTATGCCAACCATATATGAGGGGACTTAATTAAATAAAATCCCTCAAACTAATACTAAGGTATATAAGCCTTCCACTAATTTGAGGAGAACCAGAGTTCTTTATTGTGTGGGTTGTTGACCACAATCAAGCTCATATTATATCGAATATGTTCAAATCTAATTAAATAGGTTATCTTAGTTAGCCCATTAGCTTGTTGACCACAATCAAGGCTAATGATTCTAGAGGCAAGATTAGGAAATGCATATATGATATGCATGTTTCAAGAGTTGATAACCCAATGATCCAATAGTTGTGTGGAGATACAATTGGTATAAAGATACCTATTTTTCAAGGGTATGGAGTTTTGATTTATTGACCACAGTCAAGGTCAAATTTCATATCAAGGATTGGATATTGGCCCACTAAGAAAACCATCGAGTTTTCTCGGATTAAATAGTGAGGGCTATTAATTCGCAATAAAATAATGAGAGTAAATGAATTAATTAAAGACTTAATTAATACATACATATATATAAACATACTCTCATATGTTTTCTTTTCACATTTAGGTTATCATCATGAGCACATCGAACATTAACATACGATCAATCTTAGATAACAAGCTAGTTGGCAACAACTATTCTGTCTGGATTGGACAAGTGAGCATTATTCTCAGAGCTGAAAAGATCTATTATGTCTTGGATAAAGATCCACCACCACTTCCATCAGATGATGCCATTGATGAGATCAAGGGCACTTATCAAAAATACATGGAGGATAGTGAAGCAGTGGCATGTCTGATGCTGGGTGCTATGTCCTAAAAGCTTAAGAAGCAACATGAGATGATGGATGCTAGAACCATCATTTTGCATATAGAGGAGCTTTATTCTTTTCAAGCTAAAACTGAGCAATATCAGATTGCTCGAGCTCTATTTAGCTACAAAATGGTGGAAGGCACTTCAGCAGCTACTCATGCATTAAAGATGTATATGTATATTGAGCATTTGAGTAGACTTGGCTATGTAATGGATAATAATCTATACATAGATTTAATCTTGTACTCATTGGCTCCAAGTTGTGCACCTTTCGTGCTTAACTTCAACATGAACAAGATCCAAGTAA
Organism: Excoecaria agallocha; assembly: GCA_037975025.1. Lineage (NCBI taxonomy): Eukaryota > Viridiplantae > Streptophyta > Magnoliopsida > Malpighiales > Euphorbiaceae > Excoecaria > Excoecaria agallocha. The sequence goes on from CM075809.1 coordinate 47,007,924, forward strand.
CCATTCTTAAGTTAATCAACATGCTCAAAATAGCTAATGGATCCTTCAAGAAGGATTCAAAAAGTGTCATTGTTGTCACTTCTGCTAAAAGCTAGAAGTAGAAGAAGAAGATGACCAAGGCACAACCAAAGAATGGTGGGGTTTCCAAGAAGAAGGTTTCCAAGAAAGAGAATTCCAAAGGAACTTGCTTCCATTGTGGAAAAGATGGTCATTAGAAGCGTAACTGCAAGGCCTATCTAGATTCTCTCAAAGAAAAGAAGCAAGCTGATGCTTCTACTTCAAGTATTCATATGATTGAAATTAATACTTATTCCATTGATTCGAAACAATCTTGGGTATTAGATACCAGATGTGAATCTCATTTGTGTAATGATCTACATGGGCTTAAAAGCAGTAGAAGAGTTGAAAAGGCAGAAATATGTCTACAGTCAGCTACTGGACAAAACATCTCTACAACAGTTATGGGGACTTATCATTTGTCTCTTCTTAGTGGATTAATACTGGAATTAAATAATTGTTATTATGTTCCAGCTTTATCCGAAAGTATTATTTCTTTTAGTTGTTTATTGACTGATTATGGCATTTTTTTAAAAGATAAATATTGTTACATTTTTAAGAACAATATATTTTATGCTAAAGCTATCATTGAGAATGGTATATTTGTTCTTGATTTAATTAAAGAAGTGCATAATATGGATACCAAAAGAATGAAACAAGATGATCTAAATACCTCATATTTATGGCATTGTCATTTAGGCCATATAAATGAGAAACGGATGACCAAATTACACAAATCAAGTGATTTAGGGTCATTGGATTATGAATCATATGATACATGTAAATCTTGTTTATTAGGAAAAATAACAAAAGCTCCCTTTATTGGTAAAGGAGAACGAGCTAAAATGGTTTTGGACTTAATACATTCAGATGTATGTGGTCCAATGACTACACATGCCAGATGAGGTTACTCCTACTTCATTACTTTCATAGATGATTATCCCAGGTTTAGATATATCTATCTAATAAAATATAAATCAGAACCATTTGAAAAGTTCAAAGAATTTAGAAATGAAGTAGAGAAGCAACTTGGCAAGAGTATTAAGACACTTAGATCATATCGAGGTGGAGAGTACTTAAGTCAAGAATTTCAAGATTATCTTAGAGATAATGAGATTTTATCTCAATGGACTCCACCATATACACCACAACATAATGGTGTATCTGAAAGGAAAAATCGAACACTATTATATATGGTTCGATCCATGATGAGCCGAGCAGACTTACCTAAGTCCTTTTAGGGATATGCACTAGAAACTGCTGTTTATGTGTTAAACAAAGTTCCTATTAAATCGGTTGATGTTACTCCATATGAGATATGGAATAATAAGAAACCCACACTTTCTCATATGAAAGTATGGGGTTGTCCTGCTTATGTGAAAAGGACAATGTCAGACAAACTAGATGTTAAGTCTAACAAATGTTTATTTATGGGATATCCAAAAGAAACGTTTGGATATTATTTCTATCATCCCTTAGAACAAAAGGTGTTTGTTTCAAGGCATATTGTCTTCTTAGAAAGAGAATTTCTCCTACGAGAGGACAGTGGGAGTAAAATTGAACTTGATAAAGTTCAAGACCCATAAATAGAAGTTGATCAACCGATTAAACTCGATATTGAATTTCATAATGATGAGATTATAGTTGAACCTGATTATACATAAAATCCTAGAAGATCTACTAAGATGCATTCTATCCCTGTGAGATATGAATTTCACATTGATTCAGATAGAGGCATAACTGTAGTAGAGGACAATGAGCCTACAAGCTATCAAGAAGTTTTGAACAATGTAGAACGTGATTTATGGCTTAAGGCTATGCAGTCTGAAATGGACTCCATGTATGAGAATAAAGTATGGACTTTAACTCAACTACCTGAAGGAATAAAACCCATAGGGTGCAAATGGGTCTTTAAAAAGAAGACCGACATAGAAGGTAATATAGTTACCTATAAAGCTTGCTTAGTAGCAAAAGGCTATCGTCAAAAAGATGGTATTGACTATGATGAAACCTTTTCTCCTATAGTGATGCTTAAGTCTAGAAGAATACTTTTAGCCATTGTAGCTCATTATGATTATGAGATTTGGCAAATGAACGTGAAGACAACTCTCCTAAATGGAAATTTGAATGAGGATGTGTATATGACACAACCAGAAGGATTCACATCAGGAGATGGAAAAAAGATATGCAAGCTTTAAAGATCCATTTATGGATTGAAGCAAGCCTCTAGGAGCTGGAACATATGATTCAATGAGACAATTAAAGAGTTTAGTTTCTCACATAATGAAGATGAACCTTGTATGTATAAAAGGGTCAGTGGGAGTATAATTGTCTCCCTAGTTCTATATGTGGATGATATATTAATCATGGGAAATGACATTTCTCTTCTCCAATATGTTAAAATATGGTTATCCAAGTAATTCTCCATGAAAGACCTTGGAGAAGCATCCTATATTCTGAGAATAAGGATCTATAGAGATAAATCCAATAGGTTGCTAGGTCTTTCTCAAAGTACATATATAGATAAAGTATTGAAGAGGTTTAATATGGATCTCTCTAAGAAAGGGTTTATACCCATGGTGCGTGGGAAACACCTTTTTAAGTTTATGTGTTGCAGACACTAGAGGATAGAGAGAGTATGAATAGAATACCATAGGCATATGCAATTGGTTCTATCATGTATGCTATGTAATGTACACGTCCAGATGTAGCATTTGCTTTGAGTGTTACAAGCAGATTCCAATCCAATTTTGGAGAGGAACACTAGGCAGCTATCAAGAATATCCTTAAGTACTTGAGAAGGACTAAGGATATATTCTTGGTATATAGGAATGGCAGTTTGGAAGTAAATGGGTATACGAATGCCAGCTTTCAATCTGATAAAGATGATTGTAAATCACAGTCTGATTTTGTGTTCATAATGGGAGGAGGGACAGTTAGTTGGAACAGTTCCAAACAAGAAACAATTGTTGATTCCACGATAGAAGTTGAGTACATTGCTGCTTCGAAAGCATCCAAAGAAACAGTTTGGATTAAAAAGTTCATATCTGAACTAGGAGTGGTGCCTAGCACTGTTGATCCGATTTCTTTATATTGTGACAACAATGGAACCATTGTGCAAGCAAAAGAACCACAATCTCATCAGCGATCCAAGCATGTTCTCAAACGCTGCCATCTCATAAGGGAAATAGTAGCTAAAAATGATATGAAAATAAAAACGGTCCCCACAGATGATAATGTGGTGGATCCCCTCACTAAAGCACTTTCCCAGATTAAGGATGATCACCATATAAATAGCATGGGTCTGAGACATATGAGTGATTAGCTCTAGTGCAAGTGGGAGATTGTTAGAGAGTATGCCCTAGAGCCCATGTAATAGGGATGTTTTTCATATGTATGAATTTATATTCTTAATAAAAGACATCATTCGTTTATTAATGCTATGTTTAAATACATGAGTTTATAAATTTTAAATTAATAAATGAAGTCCTAGATATTATAAACACAATGCAAAGGCAATCATGAAAGTGTTCATGATGTGAGATGTTTATTGCATGAAAATGTGATAATATCTAAATATCCCTAGTCATAGAATTAATAAAATAGAAAATTGTCAATTTAGACAGACTAGCACATGTTATGCTTCTTGAATAGTTCAAGCAGTGGTTCTCATAACTATAATTATATATGGAAGATGATTAAAGCTAACATATGGATGCTTATTAGAAAAATAAGTTCATTAGAGACCTTCAAAGAGAATCCTCACATGGATGTTAAATCTATGTCAGTAAGGAATCTCTTCATAGCAGTTGTACAAGTATCCTTAGACTTGAGATCACCAAGGTTATCTTAAGTAGCAAGTGATATACTTTGACTCTATAACTGATTACTTCCAACTGGGGGTGAACATAGTTAGGAGGTTGGATATATCATGACATACTTGAAGATAGTTGAGTGATTGGCAAAAGATTCACTATCCCAGATTTATTGAGGGAAGTTATCTCGCATGATTCTATAATTGCCTTGTTCAGAGAATCTCTGGCCAGAGTAATATGCCAAGATGGATATGGATCCATAAAGGGCATTTTGGGAATAATGGTTAAATTAATAAAAAATACATAATTATATTTATATGAGTTGACAGAAATCAATACTCAGAATCTAATTGAGATAAGAGTGGTGAAAGGAGTAATTGCACGGTAACTGTTTCTATAGAAGGGTATAGTCAAACCACTTGACTTTCCTGACATTTAGGTAGTCATAATGCCTAGCTAGAGGCCGCTCATGACTTGTATAATAACATATCATAAATATCAATAAGGATTGATAAAATGATTTAAAGAAGTTTAAATCATGTGAGTTTTGAATAAAACTCATAATTATATATTATACTGCCAATATGTACAGAAACCCAATAGGTCACACACATATAGAGTAAAGGATAAATTGATAAAATGAAAAGGATAATAATATTTGATATTATTATGGAAGAGAGAAATGAATAAGATAATAATTAATTAAAGAGTTTAATTAATTATGATCAAGTAGAATTGTTCGTAGAACTTTTTAGAAATGTTTTGCAAAATGGACTTAATTGAAATATTGTATTTCATAATTAATTATTATTGGATTATAAGTGTTATATGGCTGATATAATAATTAATAGATCCATTAAAGAAATTAAAAGAGACCCAAAGAATTGGTTTTGGCGCAGAAACCCTCAAGAGGCAGGGTTACATGCCAAACCCATATAAAAGGCCTTAGAGGCCTAATTCTTGGACCAAAATAAATTAAATATATTTCATAAGTGTTATAGAGCCTACATATTTAATTTGGATGGATTTGGAATTAATTTGGGTGATTAAATCCAAGTGTATGCATAAAGAGCCTAGTTTGTGGGTTTTGTGCATAGTCTTTTGTGAAATAATTTAAATTGGATTTAATTAAGCCCAAATAAATTATTAATAATTTCAAAAGCCCATTTAATATTTCTCCAGCAATTTTAAAGATCCCAATCCCATTATGAAGTTGGATTTTTAACCTAACTATAAAAATCCAAGTGATAGGGATTTTACGGTTAAGTGAACATTAAGAGAAAAAAAATTCTCTCTCTTTGAAAAACCCTAGCTGCCACTCCCTAGCTAGCATTAAGGGGAATTTTGCCAGCCCTTATGTTCCATCATTCTTGGTTTATTTAATCCTTCTCTAGTGTGAATTACTAATTGGAGGTATTCAATTTTGGAAACTATGGTTTGTGACAACCCGATGAGAAGGAAAATCAACTGTTAAACAAAAATAAAAGGTGATTTTTCTTATTCTCATTAATATTTATATTGTAAATTCATGGCAAGATCAGATCTATTGGTTAAAAATTTTAAATTTTGCTTATGCATGTGATGCATGTAACCGATAATTTCCAACAACCTGGCTACAACCGACTAAGCAATAAAGGAAAACTCAAAAACTATTTTAAAGTTTCAAAAGCTGCTTGATATTTCAAGCTTCACTCAAAGTTCTTCAGATTTTTCAAGGATTTATAGAATGGAAGACACCATTTAGCAGAACAAGAGATGAATCTGTAGCATCTGCACTTCCCTAATTGACTTCAACGGTTTCATCCTCAAAATGGCTTCGATTTTCAATGGATTAGCCTCTATCCCCCTTTTAGAAATCACAAAACTAAGGAATATTACTAATCAAACCCCAAAGGTGCACTTATCCGAATTCAACTTAAGCCCGAACTTCCTAAGGTTTGTGAATGTTTCTTCTAGCTCCTTGGGAAGATTCATTGGAGTTTTGCTTTTCACTATTATGTCATCAATGTATACTTTCATATTCCAACCTATCTGCTCTATGAACATCTTATTCATCAACCTATGATATGTGGCCCCATATTCTTAAGTCCAAATGGTACACCTTATAACAATAGGTTACCTTATGGGTTATGAAAGCTATCTTATCCTCTTCTTCTGGGCTCATCGAAATTTAATGGGATCTAGCATAAGCATCTAAAAAAGCATATTTCTCAAACCCGACAGTTGAATCTACTAGCATGTCAATATTCGATATCGGGTAACTATCTTTTGAATAGGCCTTATTCAAGTCCATGAAATCTATGCAAATCCTCCACTTTCCATTGTAATTCTTTACCGGAATAATATATGACAACCAGTCTGGGTAAAACACCTATTGAGTGAACCCATTTCTTAATAATGTATCCATTTCTTCATCTATGGCTGGTTACTGCTCTGGTGTAAGGTTACGCTTCTTCTACTTCACTGGTTTGCAATCGAGGTATGTGCTCAATGAGTGAGACCTAACCTTTAGTGAGATGCATGTTATATCCAATGGCTTCCATACAAACACATCTTGGTAAGATTCTAGCATCGCCAATAATGGCTTCATCTTCAAACTTGGTTTTCCCGAAGCTATCTTTATCACCTTTTCAGGCAGTAGCTATATCTCCTTCAATAAGTTTACCAATTTTATCCTTCTATCTAAGTCTATTAGGACATCCAATGTGTCTACAGGGAGTGCCTAGTATGCCTCATTGAGCATGGTGACATATTTCTCTCTAGCAACACCCTAGTTTCCTCGAAGTATGGCTATTCCATCCGATGTGGGCACTTTCATCACCCATTTCTACATAGAGATGTAAGCATCTATCCCAACCAATAAGGGTTGGCCAAAAATCACATTATAAGATAGAGTCATATTTACTACCATAAAGCATAATTTACAAGACTTGAAAATGAAGTCATCTCCTAACTGTAAATTTAACTTAACCGAGCCTTTAACTTTGATCAACTATCCTAATATGCCAATCAAAGGAACCGTTACATCATCCATGGGGCATGGCTTTCCTAACACCTTGTATGCCTATACTGTGATAAGATTTATAGCATTCCTGGTATCAACTAAAATTCTCTGCACTAAAAAAATCCTCAACCATAGCTTTCACCACTAGTGCATCATTATGTGATGTTTGAAAATGTCTTCCATCTTTGTCAGAGAATTGTATAACACTATTAGACGAATTAATTCCCATCGAGAAAACTTCATTTGCTTTTTTCTTCTTCGAGTCACTAAATACATCATAGTGTTTTCCATCGATAATAACATAAATTACTCCTATCGGGGGCTTTTTAGTATTGCTGCCTTCCCCCCTGCCGGACTGCCTTAGGGGGGATCGCCTATCTTTCCTCCTGTCTTTTTTAACTAATTGCTGAAGCTCGTCTTTATATATTCGATACTTTATTTCTCATCTGAGCTACCTATAGTCATTGGTTTCATGGCCATCTCTATGGTATGCACAATACAAAATTTGATCCCTCTTTACACCCTTCTTTATAGGTTTCAGCCACTGCACTTCCTGGTTCTTCTTCATTTATGCCAATATTTGGGCCAAACTTGTGTTTAATTTGGTAAATATCTCCTCCTTTCGGTTATTTGAGTATGGCTTTGAGACCATGTACATTCTGTTTTCCCCTCTCAAAACTCGTGATTCCTTTCTTCTGGAGCTTTCACTCTCACAACCTGCTTCCTTATGGTATTCTTTTGCTTGATCGTTATACCTTAGCCTCCTAGCTTTATCCATTCATTACAAGGTAGCTTCTTGCTCGATGAATTACTAAAATCTTGGCATTAGGTATTCCGACTGAGTGCATTAATAGCAACCTTCAAGTTTAGATTCTGGATATCCATAGTTGCCATATTGAATCTGTCAATATAATTTCATAGTATATCGCCTCTCTCCTGTACTACCTGATGTAAGTTTGTTAAAACCTAAGTCGGTTGTATTGCTGCTACAAATTTTTTTCGAGCATCTCAGTGAACTATCAGAAGCTATATATTGACTGTTAGAGTAAGTTACCAAACCATACTTGAGCACACTCTACCAAGGTCTAAGGAAAAATCTTGCAGAGGGCGGCATCTTCTATCATTTGAATAAGTATGGAGTGTCTAAATTACTTCACATGAGCTTAGGGATCCATGTTTTCAGCATACCTGGGTAGGGTAGGTAATTTGATATTCGAAAAGGGGGTTTTAAGTATGTTTCTAGTAGGGGGATCAAAAATCATTTTGATATGATGTCATCCTTTAGCTCCGCTTTTGCTACATCCTTTCCTAAACAATTCTATTCAACTTCTCGCTCATCAGAGTTATATGGGATCCCCTATCATTCTGTTGAGGGGTAAGGTTTAGGTTTCTGGTATTCAGGTCAGTATTTGCTTTAGGTGTTTGGGGTGCTGCTTAGGTTGCCATGTGCAAAAGGGTTGCCAATAAAGCTTAGGCTAGCTATGGGGTGAGGATTGAGATAGGCATTGTCGGTACTGTGGCCGAGAGGTCTTTCATAGGGTGGTTTATAGAGCCTTCTGGCTAGGTAGGTTTAAGAAATGGGAACACTGCTAACTGGGGTAATGGCATTGCATTTCCTATCTGATCATTTCCATCATCGGGATTCATGGCTTTAAGGGAATGATGGCTTCCATGCTCACCACACCAAATGATAAGATCTCAAAATTACCTGGCTATTATCTAATCCAGTCTATTATAGAAAGCTACTTTGTTGACACCTGAAAACAAAGATTGCCAGCGAAGGTTCGGTGGGGGATACTCCGACGGTCAAGTCATTAAAAAGTATAGTTAGGTATTTTTAATAGAAAATACTAAAAGAGAAGAATTTATCGGGTTTCCATCTATTTATAGGAATGAATTTTCTAGCTTGGTCTAAAATCCTTAAGGCCATAGGAATCCTATTGAAAGAGAAGTTATGCTAGTATAGGAAGTCCAAACAAATTCGAAAGATAAGATGAGTCCAAACATCATAAGGATTCTCTAAAATGACATCATTTGAAGCTTAGCTGCAAATTTGGAGCAACCAGAATGAATACGTAGACTGAATACGGGCTTGGATCTAGAGCCTAGTCCCCAAACCTGGGGCCTAGTTTGGCTATCAAATAAGTTAAGAGAAAAAAAGTAGAAAAAGAAATCTGGTGTATGTAGCTCATTTGTAGACTACGATGAGTTAGGAAGACCATGGTCAAATTATAATAAAATTCTTACTAATGGTTAATTAAGCTAAGTTATAAAGTTTAATAGTTTTGTTCCTTCATTATAGGCTTTGTTTGGCCCAACCCAATAAGCTTTGAATATGTAATATTGGATAAGTTAGGTTTTTTATATTTTATTAGTTTGTATTATTATATACAGTATTTGATACAAATTATATTAGTTTGTAATATTTTATATCGTATTTGGAGCACAATGGTGTACTATATCATTTAAATAAATTAAAAAATATAAAAAATTAAATTATTTCTAAATTACTAATATAGACACACAAAAATTAATTATAGAATACAACTTTCATACATCAATTTTTTTAAAAAAAGTATACAAAATTTCTTGAAAAATAAATATATGTTAGTAGATAAATTAACAATCAAGCAAACAATTTAGGGTGCGTTTGATAAAATTATAAAATTTTATTTTTTTATTTAAAAAAATATTTTTAGTTTTTATTTTCTATTTTTTGGAAGACTATTTTGTATATTTAAAACTATATCATATTTTTATTTAATTATACATGTATGTGTGTGTGTGTGTGTGTGTGTGTGTGTGCATGTGTGTGTGTGTGTGTGTGTGTGTGTGTGTGTAGTATACTAATTACTATTATTGCATTGACAAGGGTTAACATTAGAGGTAGCGATGGTAATGTAGTGGTAGCGGGGGTGATGATGGCAGCATGGACGACGGTGGGAGTTTAAGAGAGTGGTGACATTTTATATTTATTAAATAAAATATGGTATTCATGATATTATTTAAACTCAAGGGTTTATTGTAATGCCCAAAAAGTTCTGATTTCATGAATAGTATTTTTGAGCTATGAATAGTATCATCCAGGAATCATGGGCACTTTTTTAAAGCACTAAAAAGCACAATTCACGCAGAGTTTTAGGATGTAATTTAAGGTAAAATTGAGGTCTAAAAAGGCTTGAAAATTCAAAAATAGTAATGAGTAACGGGTTTAGTATGAATAGTGCACCAATTAATCCGAAGTTTGATCGGGTATAAAAAATTTGTCTAGGGATTATGAAATTTTTTTGTGATCATAGAGAACTTTCAAAAATAGTTTAATTGATTTTTTTAAGTGAAAAATTAAAATTCAGTGGAGATAAAAAAGTGAATTATTGGATTGGTAATGGCATCGTCGGACAAAAAAAATTTGCCGAAATGATCTCATTTTGACCTGAAAAGTTAGATACATCTCAAGTAATATTTTTCATATTTTTGCACTAATTTTCATGAAAATTTGACAAGAAAATTATTGAAACCAATAAAGAGGTGACAAATGGCATAATGCGAGCCCTTAGATTACAATATTTTGAATCAACCATAACAATTCACTAAAGGATATTTAAGAGGGAAAAATCATATTTTTTATGGCCTAAAAATCACATCTTTTTCTTTTTCTTCTTCTTCTTCTTTTCAGCTAGGCAGAAATCACCACTATGCTAAGCCACCATTTTAGTTTTCTCTCTCCTAAGAAATAGCTTGATTTATACCTAAATTCTCACCAAAAATCAAATAGTTGGCATCCTTTGTACCTTTATTAAGTGGTTTATGAGAAGGAAAGTGAAGAAAATTCAAAAGAAGGTCATATCCAATTAAGTGTAAATTAATGATTTTTTTTAGATTTTGGTGGGAGTTTAGGTAATTAGTTGTTTTATGTAATTTTGAGTAAAAAATTGGAAAAAAATTTGATGGATTGTGTACCATGTGAATTCGGCTACGAAAGGAACAAGGAGCAGGAAGTGTGCAAGAAAGGGAAAAGTGAAAGAAAAAGAAGCATAAAAGGAGCAAAGGAGAAATTGCTATATGGATACCTAAACTAACTTATTTCATTTATTTATAATTATGCAACTTAGGGTTTTTGCATGTAAAGCGTGAAGTAATTCAAATTGATAATAAATAAGTGGAATCATATGTTAATTAAGTTAATTAGTGTGGTTAAAATGCATGAAAATAAGGTTAGATGTTAAAACTATGACATAAAACTATTATGTAACTATGTTAATACACTACAAAAAAATTGAAATTAGCGACGGATAAAAATCAGTCGATAATTTGCGACAAAATAGCAACTGAAATAAAACTCAGTCGTTAAAATGTGTTTTTTAACAAATTGATGTATTTTGCAACAAATTAATGAATAAATGAGGGTATCAGTCGCTAAAATTTGACGGCAACAATTAGCACCTTTTTTTGTGTCTAATTTCAAGATTAAAATTCTGTCGCTAATGGTTTTGCAATTTATTTAATTTGAAAAATTCATACATTGGAATTTTTTTGATGGTTTTGTTGTTGCTAAGTGGATGATGATATTTGTGATGGATTAGCGACGAAAATGTCAGTCGCCATTTAATGCGGGATCATTTGCCACTTTTTTTGCTACAGAATTTATGATCGAATGAAATTCAATCGTTATTTATTATGATCTGATTTTTTATTTAACAACAAAAGTGTTTAGTCGCAAATTAAAAAATTTGAAAAGAATATTTTTAATATTTCTTTCTTTTTTTAGGATCCCATTTCGTGATTGCCTTCATTTCAATAATAACCTAAAACCTAATTCTCAAATCTCCCAAATCCCTAAAACCTGGTGTCACTGCTGATAGTCGCCGGCAGCAAGGTGGCATTAGCAACTCGATCTCTATTGTTTGTGAGAGGTAAGCATCCTTTTTCCTTTAAGGTTTTCATCTCGTTTAAGATCTTGTTGATCTGTAGATATGTTGGTGTAAGATCTTGTTGATGCTTCTTTTGCTTTGTTAATTTTCCTTCATAATGAAGTCTCTCAATTTTTAATTAGTTAACTGGTCGATTTTTTGGGTTAATTTATAGATCTTTACTGCGTCGAGATTTATTTTGGTATTGCTCTGTTTTTGTTTCTCGATTTCTGCTGCTTCTGGTTCTTTCAGCCTTGATCTTTCTAAATCTCTTCCCTCAATTTTTAATACCAGAGGTTTTCTTTTCTTTTTTCCCCTCATAATATTGCATATTTTTAGTTCTTAATTTTAGTTTTCCATTTCATTTTCTAAAGACAATATGTTATGACCGTATTCATGGCAGACATCAATTCTTCACATATGCTTTAGAAAGAAAGAGCATGATAGAGATCATATCCATACTTATAAAGTCATCGAAATCACTCCTCCTAAAAATCTCAGTATTTGCTGCTTTCCCCCCGTAAGTCTTCTTAATCTTACATAGTCATCAACATTTTGGGTCTATCTGAATTGAGTCATTTTGATTTTATCAGGAACTGTTAGCTACTTAATCTAAGTGGACTTTATTAGTTAAAGTCTTTTGCATTATTAGGCATTATAGGTTTATATCACTTATGAATTAGAGCTTAATCTTCAGGGGAGAATGGGAATAAATGCGAAGCAAGTGTTTGCGATGATTGTTTACTTATCTGTTGTGTTGATATAGATATGATTGTTTGTCCTTTTGAAATAACATCTTTGAACAATAGAAAAAGGAAAGCATATATACTTGAAAAAGGCACAAAGAAAAGAAAGAACAAAATGGAAAAAGAGAATAGAAAGACATGTTTGGATGAAAAGTTTGGCCAAGTTAGAAACATGTTAGAGCAAAAGGCTTATTTGGGTGGGCAATTTTGCTAAATGAGATAAGAAATCGGATTCAAGTCTAATGCTAAGTTGACTAAAATATTAGAGAGAGCTTCAAATGCTTAAGATCAGAGCCTGCACGATTGTGTTAACAGTAACTTTGCTGCCATTGATTTTTACTAATTAATTTCCTCTAAAATTTTAGAAACCCTTAATTAATCAATCTTAAGCTGGAAAAAATAATGATCAAATAGATTCTTAACTTGGCCTAACCTGCTAACGAGGGTGCCAAGAATGATGGTTCTGGGTTGAAATGATAAGAGAAAGAAGTGCCACACATATAACTAGTAGCTCGCTCAAGTCTGTCTATTAAGGTTTGACATGTGCTTTCTAAAACATCTTTTTCTACAAATTTAATGTGCCAGTTATGTTACATGGGCTGATCCATTTAAGTTGAAAAATGCTAAATTTTGCCAACCAAGAGCCAGCTAATGAAATTAATTGGAAGATAAGGGATAGAGAGGACAATACGACATAGTTGTGGATGAGATTGGGAGTGTCGGGTTACCACATTAATGAGTAGAAACTTTTTTTAAGGTAATATGAATATATTTATAATTAGTTCATTCATGATAAACTCATTTTTCCATTTAAACACAATCTTAACCTCACCAAAAACACCTTTAATTAAATCAAAAGAAAAAAAATACATGGTAACTTCTAAATTATCAGAAGTATAGAGGAGCTCTTATAAGAAAATTCGATAGGATAAAGAGGAGTAATTGAGGGTGGACATGATTTTCTGATATACCATTTGAGAATAATTTTCAGAGTATGGTTTTTGCAGTTAAATTGGCCATCTTAATCAACAATTAAATATAATTTTATTTGGAATTTTTTTCTTGGTCTTGCATTTTTCAATGGCTTGTATGCCTTTAGGTCTAAAAGTTGCAAGGTATGATAATTGGAGCATTATCTAATTATCAATACAGTCAGCCTGATGAGGGATCGGGTAAACATTATTGGAAAGCACATCATAGATACGAATCATGATCATGTCAGCAACAATGTGCTACCTTCTACCATATATATATATATATATATATATATATATATATATATATATATATATATATATATATATATATATATATATATATATATATATATATATATATATATATATATATATATATATATATATATATATATATATATATATATATGATTCACCAATTTACATTAAGATAATGGTATTCTCTTTGTGCATATAAATTATATTATTGAGAGCATCGAGGAGGATTAAATTGGACTCAGATTTCGAAGCAAATTTTATCAGGATGCTCAAGTTAGAATTTAACTAAAATTGTAAATCATTAGATTGTGTTGGATTATTTTTCTCTTCAAGTCTTCAAACATGGTTAAGTATATGTATAGTGACTTAAAAATAAGGATTACTTGTATTGAATGTTAATGAGAAAGCAACTGACATAGCTTCGGTTATGAAAAGAAATCTTCCAAAATACATGCAATAATTGACAAATAGAAAGGAAAATTCATGATCATATATTTTTTTAACTTAAATTGTATATTCCAACATTGATATCATTTGATCTCTAAAAAACTTGCTTCTTTAATGTTACATGTGATTGCATCTTCAAACTTACTTCAAGTTCAGCTGTTATGTAGCTTTAGTACTACTATAATTTAATGGCAATTTTAGGTTCAATCGTATAAAATTTTACAATCCAAACTTATCATATAATAATTGTTATTTTTAATACTAAGAATATTATGGTTGTATGTCATTTATTTATATGATAATATAAATATGAATATAAATATTCACAGTTCAATAAATCTAAACCCCCTACCCTAGCACTTTAAATTTAGTATCTACCTCCATAATGTTCCATTGAACTTTTATATTTAAAACTAGTAAATTTTATGTTTTAGTGGCATACATGGATATAATTTTTATGTTATATTTTATTGGATAATTATATGTATTAGGGAGTTAGAGAGTCAAAAATTCAGAAAATAACAAAAAAAAGGGATGAGGTGGTGAGAAGTGGAGCACATATATTTTGTTCACATCGAGAGCAGTAAGCTAAATTACAAAAACTTGTTGAGCAATTATAGTTCTGAAGTTTTTTATCCTTTTGACATCTCGTATCCTTTGAATCTTTGCCATTTTTTTTGTTTAGAAAATACAATGGAAAATATGGATATATAAATTTTTCTAGTGTATGCACTGCTATAACGTTAAACATTAAACTATTTAGGTCATAAAAACTGACATATACGTTAAAGTGATAACCTGATTGATTTCCATTTTCAATTGATGCTATTGAGTATGATTACAGATAAGATTCTCATTATGTTTATGTGGTTCCTTCATGATTACGTGTCTCATTCATTCCTTTCCTTTGTATGAGTACATTATGATGTTTAGATGATTGTTTGGAGCACGAAAGGCCTGGATGTTAAGTAGATGTTTATATAGTAATATGAGTTGAATGTATGGATTTGTTTCTTGATGGCTTACTGACATATGAAGTTTAATTTGTTTTTGGAATTTCATGGGTTACTGACATATGAAGTTTAATTTTTTATTCACTTGTTTTACTAGTTGGGTGGTAGTTGCTACCACTCTACTTTTGGATCTGTTAGTATCTAGTTTGGGCTTCTATTTGGAACATCAAGTTAAATAAATGCAAATATTGAGAACTACTTTGCAGATTGGTTTGAATGATACATAAGCCCATTTCAATTTTTATCTACACTAAACACATTAATCTCCTTCAAGATGCTAGTGATGATAACTTGTGTATGTTTCATATTTTAAAATAGGTTTGTTACAATGAAATTGACAATAGATATCTTTGTAGTTTGTCACAACGACCATTACAAAGAGTGAAGTGTTACTCGATATACTTTGTAAATGGATATAAATTTCACACTAAAATCCATGGTTCTGGGAGATGATCAATGAATAACAGAGTTTGTGTAAAAGGCTCCAACTCAGGTGATAATATTGGTGCCAATACCGTTTAGTTGACGTTAACCAGCATCGTCGGTTTAACAAATATGAAATATTTATCCTAGTAATGCAAGTAGCACAAGTTTATTATGCTAGATATCCTACTTTGAGAATAGATAGAGCAAATTGGTTAGCAATACTCTCGATTAAGCCAAAGGAGATCATTGAGACATTTGATGTTAGAGATGACTCGGCTACTGCATATTCTAATGCATTTAAAATTGAAAAAAGCTGGTGTGCATGAGATTAATATGGATGTCGGTATTGAAGAGTATATAGACTTGTATGACCCTTCATGAGAGTCCATTGAAACTGACAACATTGATGCAGTTGTTCAAGAAATTGAAGAGAAAGTTGAAGATGAAGAAGAATTTATAGATTATGATAGTAGCGAGGATGACAAAGAGAAATTTAGATATTCACTAGATAGTGACTAAACAATTTTAATTTTTAAAGTAATAATATAGTAATGTGTCAAATTTTGTTATTAATTTGATCATTTGGCAATCACATTTTTGTTGTATATATTATCCTTATGAAAATACAAGTTATGTAAAAAAATATATATATATGTGGAGTATAATGTTATGTAGGTATAGCTAACAGTAGAGGATGACAAAATGTTGGGTAAGGATGTCGAAGGGGTCAATCTAGAGTAGATTTAACTAATACACCTTATGGAAATATGCCAGATATCCTTGGAGATCCTGCAGCATCTATTGCTCCATATCCTTATGTGACAGATCCTCCTATTAGATCATGTAACCCATCAAGTTTTAACCTTAATCACCCTCCAATTGATTTTTCATCTTCTAAAGGCCATGCACCATCAACTACATCTCTGCACACTGCCAACACCACATCTACGACATGTGAGGAAAGTAATAGAAATAATAGTAAGTTGTACATAACTGTCAACGAAAATAAAATGTAAGTACATTCATTCTATCAAACTATGAAATTGTGAAGAGGTTTAAAGTAAATGTGTAACTCCAATGCTTTTTTATAATTGATAATTTTTTAGGTTGGAACCTTCCTTTCAATGCTATAGGTTTATATACAACAGCTTTTATCAGCGGACAGATTTGAATGGTGTTAGTTGGAAGGAGCTTTCAAAAGAGATCAAAGAGTTTTACTAGGGAGAATTTAAGGTAAAAATATATTTTGTTAATCAAACTTAATGGTTATTTTCATTTATAGGATAGGCATTCAAGTTATATTGAATTTGCTCTATAATTATATTTAATTATACACTACTTGTAATATAATTGCAAAAGAAGCACTATTGGGATTTTGAAATCAATTATCTAATTAAGATAGATTGGGAGACAAAGGCTGCAATTCGTTATAAGGATTTCATTTATCATCAAAATAAGGCCAAAGAATAGTCGATAGGCTTTCCAGAACCTATGTGGACTAGATGGAAATAGATTTTCAATCTTCCTACATGCACTGAAGTGTCAGCAAAAAAAGCTTAACCATTGTGGAGGATCTAATCAAGACAAAGCTTCGGGATCATATACTGGTGGTTCAATTTCTATTATTGAGCATATGTCATGATTGGTAAGTATATTACTAATTTTAGTTTTTTTAACATTAAATATTTTGTTTATTAGATGCTGATTCTTGTTGATGAGCACATATTTATTTTGAATTTTGTTATGAAAATGTATTTCCATAAGTATGATATAGAATATTTTATCGTAGTGTTGAATTGAGATGATGCAGTGTTATAGTAGTGGATTGTGTTTATGGATTTTGTGTAAGGGAGCATATTCATTGGTCATATACCTGTATGGGAGTTTGCTAGCTTTTGGGCTGGTCATCTGGCTACGGGAGCTTGCTGGCCTTTTTTTGAAAGATGATAAAGATTGTGGTTTAATTGTTTATATGCCTATAGAAGTTTTCCATTTATTTAGAAAATATAAGCTAAATCATTATTGTTCAAATTTAGGAGAAGAAGAATGGCCGGCCACCTATGCTTTCTGAGGCCTTCCATCACACACACACACACGTACTAAATCATGACGGAAAGACTTATGTTGCTGAACGTAGTCAGGAAGTGCATGCAAGTAATATGAAATGTTTTAGTTTTAGCCTTTACAATTATTTTAAGATTTATATTTGTAAATTATGAGTTGTTTTTTTGACATTTTATAGGCAAGGTATGAGCAACTTCGAGATGAGTGATCACAAGGGAAATCATTTGTAGATGAGACCGAGTTATTTTATGAGATTTCACAATGCAATAAAAGGAGGAGATTATATGGATTGGGCTCATATGTCCCTCATGTTTGATCTAGTTCAGTTGCATCACGCCTTAATGAGTCCAGCACTTTGACCAAGGAAGATGTTAAGGAAAGGATCACATAAGCCATTCGAGAATTATTTCCTCACTTGGGGGTTCAACAACCAGCTAATCAGACTAATACTACTACTGATGGATCTGGACATGATGATGTTGCCCCTTTAGCTGCACAAGATGATCATCCACATAATGATTCTCCATCTGCTCATGGTGCTTCTACTTCCTAGTGACATTAGCAGCAATGCATGATTGATTATTAGTTTATTTAGATGTAATTGCTGATGTTATTTAGGATGATATTATTAATATGTTGTATTGTTTTAAGATATTTTTTTATGATAAAATTATGAACGATTTCAATTTATTTTAATATAGACCATATGAAATGCATATTCTGTTTTGGAACATATATATGTGTGTGCGTGCGATCATTGTTATATACAGGATGAATATTAATAAATACAAAATATAAATTTAAATTACGCTATAGTTTAGCGACGAAATCGAGACAATAAATATGTCGCTAATATGAAAAATAATAATTTTAAAAATAAGTAGCGACTAAAATTCCATTGCAAACTTTCAAAGATGGGAGTTATTAGTGACAAATTGACATTATTAATACAATAATTATTTGCGACGAATTTAGAGATGAAAAATTCCATCGCTAATAATTATTATCGTAATTGCCGCGACTATTTTTAAAAATAATTTGCGACGGAATATTAATTTTAGCGGCTGAATTTTTCGTCGCAAAATTAGCGACTGATTTGAAATTCCATTGCAAATAAATTAGCAACTGGGTTATTAGCGAGTTTTCATCGCGTAGTTGCTAAACCACATTAGCGACAGATATAACCATTTAGCGACGAAATTTGCCGTCGCTAATTGACAATTTTTTTTTGTAGTGATAAAAGATAGTAAATGGAATTATGTTGAATAAATATTAGAAATGTATAATTCACAAATGCTCAATTAAATTATTATTTTCACATTAATTTTTTTAAGAGACCGTGCATTTATATATGTGAAATATTATAAATTCATGTATATTGTTATATTATATGATATTGTGGTTTGGTTGTTGTGATGAGGATTTAATGGTTTGTGATATATTAGAGGTTGTGATAGGTGATTTCTTTATTTGACTGAAAATTTGAATTTTACAAGAAAGTAGATTAGATTTGCAGCCATTATGCTGCCCAAAATTTTTAATAATAAAAAGTAATTTTTGACCAAATGAATATATTTTTTTTTGTGAAAAAAGGGCAAAATTTGACACTTATACATGCAATAAATGTTATATTAAAAATAAATGTTGTATTAAAAATTAATATGAAAAGAAATTTTCTAGCCAATTTCATGAGATATATTAAAAGATAATATAACTGATATCGTAGACACATGACATTCCAGTACTGGTCCCAATATTTGGATAAAAGGTGTGACATTTGTAGTGTATTTATATATGATATAAATGGGATAATGGATTCATAAGATATTATATTATTCCTAAATTAATTTTTAAAATTTTTTTCCAAACACTCTATTATGTGTTAACTTGCGTTATATTATTTTATACCATGTTTTAACAAGTGATCCAAATGTCCCATTACGTACTATCATCTACCTTGCAAGTTATTGAGCCGATTTGGTTTCTATTTTTAAGTTTAATTCTACTCCCTCTCTCTATATATATAAGTGCAAATGTGAGGAAACATATTTTTGGACAAAAATAATTTTTAATTCTTATTTTATTAACAAAAATACCTCATTAGGAGTTTATAAAAAAAAAATTCTCCTAATATAGTGTTGACATTGAGATATTGGCCATAAAATGGATTTTCTATCTATTTCATTACAACTACAGTTTAATATCTATTAAAATTGGTAAAATAAGATTAATAAGTTCATTATTATTGATTTATTAAAATATATGATTTTCGTTCATGTTAAAAAAATTATTATTCAAAATTATCATTTTGTTAAAATCTTAATATTTCAAATTTACTATTACGAATTCATATTATAAATTTTATTTTGAGTCTTAATTATTTCTCTAAAATGATGATACTTTTTAATTTTTTCTTAATTGCAACATCAATAATATTCCTTTAAGCATAATTCATTCTAAAATTGATAACTCGACATTAAATCTAAAAATTGCAATAGAAAGTCATGAAAAGCTTACTTTTTAGTGGACATATTTGAACTTTACATATAAATTGTGGATTCAGCCTGATTCTGTTCAATCTTATATTCTTTTTATTTTATTGGAATTTTTCATTAATTACGTAATTTAAAACATTTAAAATATACATAGAAGGCACTTTTTAGAATTCGTATTAAATATCTTAAAATAATTGAAATTAAATTAATGATATTTAAAAAATTAATATGAAAATAAAATTTGATTTGATAATTTAAAAATTAATTAATTAATCTGATGATGGAAAAGAAAAAGCAGTGAATTTAATTTGAAAATTCGATCCGATCTGAATTCAAAGTGATCGGATCTCAAACCATTCAACCAGAACCATTTGATAAGTCTAAATTAATAAGCAACAATATTGCCAATTATTTTGACTTCATTTTTTCTTGAAAGGAAAAATACATGTATTATTTCTATTAATTTTTTTATATTAAATACTATTATTATAAAGATATTAATTTATTTTTTTAGTACAACAATATTGTTATTTATAATGATTGATCTCTACATTTGAAATTAATTTTTAATTTTTTAACATGTTTTTTATGATTATTTTTGCAAAATAAAATTTGTTACATTAAGAATATATATGTAAAAAAACTTTTTGTCAAAAGTGTATTTGTTGGAGAATTGATTCAAAATCATTAATTTTTATGTAATGACTAAATTAGTTAATTTTATTTTATTATGTTTATAATATTTATGTTAATTGTTATTTAGTTAGTTGAGTTAATGGTGTTAGTGTAGTTAGTGGATAAATGGAGTTATGGGTTAGTTATTTAATGAAATTAGTGAGTTAGTGGCTTAAGTTTATGGTTAAAATGTAAGCCTATAAATAGGCATATGTAATTAATTTTTGATGGAATTAAATTAACGTTTTTGATCCTAAGAATTTTCCAACAGTGATATCAGAGCCATTCTTGATCACGAGTTTGTGAGAAAAATTGAGAGAAAACAAGTGAGTATCCATATTGAAATGGCTTCAAATATTTGTCTTTTAACTCCACCTTCCATTTTCACAAGAGAAAAGCTGTAGTTATAGGCTGTGAAAATGCAAACATATTTACAGCCATTTGATTTATCGGATGTGGTTGAGAATGACAGTGAAATTCCACCATTGCTAGCACATCCAACTTCAGCTCAAATTAAGAGTCACAATGAAGAAAAAGTCAAGTGGTTCAAAGCAAAAACATGTTTGTACTTTTTAGTTTCTGAAGTAATTTTTACCAACATCATGATATGTGAGACTCTAAAAGAGGTATAGAATTCATTAAGAAATGAGTATTTAGGCAATAACAAAAAAAATTTATGCAAATTTTGAATCTTAAAAGATAATTCATAATTCAAACAATCACTACAAAAAATGCATAATAGCAATGGAAATTAGCAAGAATAATATAATTCATTGCTAAATGCACCATATAGCGACAACATTGTAATAAAAATGATTTTCATCGTAAATATTGGTATATTTGGTTGAAAAACATATATTGCGACAATTTAGCGAGAACAATATCTTTTTGTTGCTAATATTAGGCTTCAAAATTTTGGCGCAAACAATTGCAATGATTAAAGCAAATTTAGCTTCGACAAAAGTTGTCGCTAATTTAGCGAAAACAAATGTTGTCGCCAATTTAGCGAGAACTAAAGCTGTAGCCAATTTAATTAGGCAAATGTCTTCGCTAATACTTAATTTATGCAAAGTAAACGAACTAACGAGTATGTAAGTCGTCACCAAGTTAGAGAGGACCGAAGTTGTCACCAATTTAGCAACAGTGGAAGTCATTGCTAAATGAGCAAACTTTATTTCATGTAAGTTAAACATCTATTCACATCTCGTATTCACCAGATTGATAACTAAAGTACTTCACCACACTATCTGCACATTGAGTCATAGAAACTATATTACTCATATTATAATTATAAGTATATATTAGAACATTTTGTATATCAATTGTTACTGCAATATATGCATGTATTATTTTTGATATATAATTAATTTAGATATGCACTTATAAATAACCTTTTCTTTAGTGTGTGTGTGTGTGTGTCCAATTTTTGTGTCCAAAACTCAAAGGGTAGCACTTTGCTTTTTATCTAAATATTTTTACAAAACTCAAAAGCATACCATTCTACTTTTTTTAAAACAAAATTGACTAGTACTCCAAGGGGTATCCCTTTACTTTTTGTTTAAATTGTTTTTCCAAAACTCCAGTGAGTACCTTTTTACATTTTGTTATAACTTTTTCACCCAACACTTTAAAGGGTACTCTTTTTCTTTTTGTCTACATTAATATTTTTTTTGTCAAATCTCTAATGGTACACCTTTGCTTTTTTTCTAAATTGTTTTTGCCAAAACTCCAAGGTATACCACTTTTCTTTTTATCTAAACTTTTTTGACCAAACTTTCGCGGGGCACCTCTTTACTTTTGTTAAAAATATTTTCATCTAAAACTCCAAGGTGTAACCTTTTAGCCTTTTATTTTAATTTTTTGCCCAAAATTCTATGGGGTATCAATATGCTTTTTGTCAAAATTTTTTCACCTAACAATCGAAGATCTCTTTTACCTTTTGTTTAAATTTTTTGCCAAAACTCCAAAGGGTACCCTTTGCTCTTTGGCTAAATTTTTTTGCCATAAATTCAAGGTGTACCATTTGCTTTTTTACTAAATGTTTTTGCCAAAAAAATTTAAGGTCATTACTTTATTTTTTGTCTAAATTTTTTTTGCCCAAGATTTCAAAGGGTATCATTTTGATTTTTGTCTAAATTTTTTTCCCATAACTCTAAGGATATCTTTTTCCTTTTTTGTATAAATTTTTTTGTCCAAAACTTCCAGTATTATACATTTGCATTTTTTTAATTTTTTTACCAAATACTCAAAGATTTACCCATTTGCCTTTTGTCTAATTTTTTATTAGCCAATTATATCATTAAATATGAGAAAATACAAACAGAGCAAATGAATGCCCAGAAAATAGAGTATTAAGTAGAAGCCTAGACAACAATTAGCTACCTAACCAAACAAAACCTGGAAAAACCCACAGCCTCACATAAGTCTAAATACCGAATATATTATGAGCCATGCAATCAGCCACAAATGAATGTTGTAACCTAAGCTTAACCTAAAATTAGTTGGAGTTCCAGTTTAGCAGTAGAGCACACAAAAAAAGATAGCATACTTAACCAGAAACTTTAAACACAAATAGGCCTAGGATAGGAGAACTGAGCCCATAATCCATCAGTAGCATCAAGCAACCTTACACCAAGGAGCCCCAAGGAAGTAACGAAGAAGGCAATAAGACAGACCACTAACAGCAACTAAGAAAGAGAAATAAGAAAGCTACCTCTATAGTAAAATCAGCCCTTCATTAAACACTACCTAAATGGAGATAGAAAAATCGTAGGCTTTGATGGACCAAAAACTACAACAATCAAAAAAATAAGGCATAGACAAATGATTAAATCGAGATATAATAAGCAAGAAAAATTCATCAGGTAGGTTAGGAGATACCAGCAACATCAAGATCTCTAAACTAAGCTGAAATTTCAACCACTTAGAATTTGATTAGAGTGATGCCAGAAATATTATGCCCTAAAATTACGCAAAGTAACAAAATCTAAAGAACGATGCGGGCTTTGTTTTGCCAATCCATCTGCAAAATGATGTGATTCCCTCAATTGATGAAAATAAATAATCTTATTGAATCTAGCAACATAATTACTAATATCAATAAAAACGCTGCCCAGCTTCCAAGGTTTAGAGTTAGTAATATTATTCAACCATGTAACGACCATTGAGGAATCAAGTTCAAGGAAGATAGGTTTGTTTTGTTAAATAAGAAAATCAATAGAGACCAGATGTACTTTACGAACAACAAGGACTTCAGCTGCTATGGAGTTCATAATTCCAATGTTACAAGAGAACAAACGTATAATCGGTCTAGATGAGTCTCTAAGAACACCACCAATCCCTACTAGACTCGGGTTACAAAAGGATCACTATAAAAAAATTGCCAATTAGCGACTAAAATTAGCGATGGCATTATTTTCGTCACAAATTTTGCGACGAATTTGTGACTATTTTACAATTCTATCGTGGGAAGGATATTTTTTATTTTTTTACGACGAAATAGCGATGGAATGAATAAACGGTCGCTAATTATTGGCGGAAAGTATACGTGCCATGTTTTGCGATGGAATTAGTGACGAATAGTTTCGTCGCTAAATTTTATAATTTTTTATTCATGAAATTAGTTCCAGAAAATTTAGCGATGAACATTTTAGTCGCTAATTTTGGAGGGAAAATATAATGCCCTTTTTGCGACAGTTTAGCGACAGAAATTGGTCTGTCGCTAATAGTAAATTGTTACAGTAATACAATTAGCGACGAAATATTTAGTTGCTAATCTGTCGCAAATAAATTAAAAATAATTTTTTTAATTTCACTCACATGATTTATGTATAGTTTGAAGTAATTTTAATATAGACCATATGAAATGAATATTTTATTTTGTAACAGAAAATTATAAATTATTTTATAAGTTGATAATCATTTTTTATCAATTATACCAAAATCTAAAGTTATTTATTTAGAAAATTTACATTTTTAATAATAATAATAAACTAATTATTACAATTATTATATATTTTCGTGTTCAAGATTAATAAATATAAATTTTTATAAAATAGTAATATAAAATTTATTATTTCATTTAAAATAATAATAAAAAAATTTGTAATTAATTTTTATTTTATAAAATTTATATCAAATATTAAATTATTAGGAATTCTATTGATTTCTTTATCAATTATCCCAAAATATAAACTTATTTATTTAAAATATTACATTTTAATAATAATAATAAAGTAATTGTTATAATTATTATATAGTCATATTATGAAAAATAATAAATATAAATATTTATATAATAATAATATAAAGTTTATTATTTCATTTAAAATGATTATAAAAAATTTACAATTTATTTTTTTTGTTAAAATTTTAAGCAAATATTAAATTATTAAAAAAATTTAGTTATATATATTTATAAAATTATCCTTGAATACAACGATAAAATGATGAAATTTGGTAGGGGCATTCTAGTAATTTCAAAAATTTACCATACATATAAAAATAACATTTTCTCTCTCCTCACCTCTCTCCACCGTTTCAATTTAATGTGTATATGATTTTAAGCTTAATTTATTATTTAATTGAATAAGAATTAATTAATAGAATTAACTTCATTTTTTTATAATTGAAATATCTAGTTCTATAAATAAATTATTTTTATTCAAACTTAATTGTAATATCCCAAAAATTTGAAATCGTGCGAAAACACTTTTAATATAGGTGTAAATCATTTTGATACTGGTTCTAGGATTGATTTGTTTGCATAATTTTAAAATTTTAAAGTGATAATTTGAATTTAAAGCAAAAATTTAAGAACTAATGACAAAGGATTTAAAACAAATAAATGTATAATAATTATTAAAATAATTAAAATAATAATAATAATAATAATAATAATAATAATAATAATAAGATTTAAGTTTCTTATTGGATAATAATAATAATAATAATAATAATAATAATAATAATAATAATAATAATTTAAGAAGACGTTTAGATTCTAGAAGCTTGGAGTGAGATATTTATTGAATATAAAAAAAAGAAAATGAAAAAAGATGAAAATTTCGAGACCAAGAGAATTTGTGTGGCCACAAAATTTTATAAAAGAAAGTAACCTTTAAAAAAAAGCAAAGAACCAAAAAGGGACCTAAATAGAGAGAGAGTGGAGCAAGAACGTGAGGGAAAGGAGGGGGCGCCGCTCTCCCCATCACCGGTCACTGGCACAGCTCATCGGCGGTTTCTCTCACCACTAACTGCCTCGCATCGTCGTTCCACCCCCCTGCATCGGTCACTAAGTATATAAAACTTTACTCGACCCAAATAATCATAATAACTCTATCTGAATATCTAATTCGGATCGAATTATTCGATTTATTTGGATATAATCGGATTTTGCACATCCCTGAAGACATTGATAGACAATAGAGTTCAGTCCAAGACTTAAACTCATACAAGTCAAAATGAATAAATTTTCTAATTTAATCCAATTTTTTAAAATCATACGAATCAATTTATATTTAAATATTTACATGTTGAATTTGAATATAAATTGGATTAAATTTTGACAAATTTAATATCATATCATATAAAAATATTTAATTTTTAATTTATACTACATAAGTATTTAAAAAAATAAAAAAAAGTTTTAATTTGAACAATTAAAAATCAAACTATTTTCTTTAAATCCCCTCCCCTTAATCCTGTTGACAAAAATGAAATTATAAAAGAAGAAAAAAACTTATTTATTTTGACTAGATAATTAGGGAATTTTAATATTTGGAATTATCTAACTTAATAAATAAGGAAAAATAAAAATAATATAATACAATTTATATATAAATTTTATTATTTTAACTATACAAAATTTATTTAAAGTCATTTGAATAAAGTTGATGTAAAATATTTAATTATTTAATTATAGGTATGAAAATTTATTTTGGCTAGAGTACTAGAGATTCATAATTTTTGAGACCATTCATATATATATATATATATATGTGTGTGTGTGTGTGTGTGTGTGTGTGTGAGTCACCAGGTGAGCAAGAGTGAGTTCTTGAATCACTGCCATGATCCTGAATAACACCTGCGACTAAGCTGAGTTATGACCGTGACTCGCTATTTTTAGTGTTTTTTTGGCAAGTCCCATCTAGTAGGTGAAAATCATCCTTGCCGAGTTGATAACTACTAGAATAATCTCATGAATTTTCCTCTTAAGCAACTCGATTTGGATGAAAATTTCCCTATAGAGTCTATTCAAAAGTTTCCTCAAAAACTTCCTACAAAAATATAAAAACACTTAAATGAACATAAAAAATAAAATTAAAAATTTAAACATAAAACTAATTAATTTAACAACGAAAAATTCTTAAACACACTAACAATTATAGTTATAATTCAAAGCTATCATTGCTAAATAAGTTTAGCAAGAAATTAATGACAACAATCTTTTTGAAATAAAATTCATTGTAGCAGAATTTAGCAAGGACAACACATTATCGCAAAAATTTAGCGAGGACTGATAGTTGTGAATTATAAGTACTTTTCTAGTGTGTTTTAGATGTTTATTTGAGTTACTTTAGTGTTAATTTAGTTATTTTATGTTTAAATATTTTAACTTTGTGTTTTGAGGTTTAAATGTGAATTTTGGTATCTTATAGGGCTAATTTGAAGAAAGGAAGAAGTTTAATGAAGAAAGGAGGAAAGATAAAGCAAGAAGGCAAAAAAATAAGTGAAATTTGAGTTAAAGAATAACATCACCCGGTTGAGTAAGCTGGTCACTCGGCTAAGTGTCCAGTCCACTCTCGTAAGTGATGTTTTTGCTCACCTAAAGGCGAATTGTCACTCACCCAAGTTATCCCTCTCTTTGCTTCATCAAACTATCACTCTCCTGAGTGATTTTCATCATGCTCACGAGTGACATAAGAAGAAACACGATTTTTAGCTTCCTAATTGAGTAAGACTCCAATTCAACAAAGATTAGAAAGTTTATTAAGTTCTAAAATTCTTATTTAAAGCTTATAAAAGGAGGTCCAAGGCACCAAAGCAAATGAGAGTAGATAAGATAGCTAGAGAAAGTCTCTTAATTACAAATTTTCTTTGTTTAGTTTTAGTTTTTCTTTAGTTATCTCTTAATTATGAATTTTCTTTGTTTATTATTAGTTTTTATTTAATTATTTATACATTAATTTAAGATTATTTTTTAGCTTAGTTTTCTTATTTTTTCATTTTACAATTCTCTTAAAGACTAAAGTTTGAAGATTCATGAGTATTGTATCTCTTTACTTTTATTATTTTTTAATTTTCATCATGTTTGGTAATTAATTTTTCTTCTTTTGCTAATAGATACTTGAACCCTTATATTTTCATTGTAATGACTTTAGTTTGAGCTTAATTTCAATGCAAGTTTGATTATTTCTTAGTTTTGGGCAACTTCTTATCTTTAGTTGTTATTGAATTAATGATTGACTTATTTTAAATAATGATTGATGATTGATTTAAGAATAATCTATGATTTGCATGTTCTTGGATTTGTTTATTAGTATTGATGCATGATTATATTCTAAGTTAGGTGTCATTGTGTGTTGGTAAGAGTGAATTAATACTAGGAAAAGTTGAACTAAGAATAAAATGAAGTTAAGTTTGCTTGCAAAAGAGTTTAATGGATATCTAGGAGTTTAAAACTGGATCTTTATGCTAAGTGTTGAATTATTCCTAACAAGAAGGTTTAATGCTTAGAATGATAGTCTTGTATGAGATATCTAGCTTTATTTATCTAGTTTTTCCATAATCTTTTGTGTTACTTTTGTTATTGAGTCATTGCAATGGAAGTTAAGGTGGATAGTTCCTTTAGCAAGAGAATTTTAGTTATTGCTTTATTTTTAATTCATGTTATTTTAATTTTAATTTTTTTGTTTAATTATTTTATTTTAGTTTAGTTATTGTCTTTTAAAAAAAAACTTGGGAAATAATCTCAAATTAATTTAATTCATAAATATATATTTTGCTTAACAATCCATGTTCCTTTGGGTACTATATTTGGGGTCTTAATCTTATTTTTTCTATATTACTAGTTGTTCTAGTGTACTTGCTAGAC
Source organism: Excoecaria agallocha (assembly GCA_037975025.1). NCBI lineage: Eukaryota > Viridiplantae > Streptophyta > Magnoliopsida > Malpighiales > Euphorbiaceae > Excoecaria > Excoecaria agallocha. The sequence continues at coordinate 47,036,906 of CM075809.1, forward strand.
ACTGGTTAAGTTTTTGGTGCCGTTGCCAGGGAACAACGATGTTGTTTGTTTAATATCTTTAATTAAATTAGTTTGGGATTTGATTTTTATTTTGTTTTTGATTTGGTGATTGTTTTTTATAGGAAAAAATTGAGACATTCTTCAAGATGATGCAGGATGGTGTCCAAGATCATAAATTGTTCCTTTTACAATAGCAATTGAATGATTTCATGTGAAAAAACAGAAGAGTTCTCTCATGCACATTCACTAAATCCTTATTCATCACCATCTTTTGTTGAAGAATATGATTCTCGATGGGTTTTAAGAGCACAAATGGAAGAATTAAGAATTGCAATATTCAAAAGAGGCTTAGAAATCCAAAAATCAATTTCTTCTTGACTCACTAATGCATAATGATAATAAATTTTGGGCTGAAAGAGAAGAGTGGGAGGCTATATTTACAAGTCAAAAGGAAAAGTTAAGAATTAAAGAGGAAAAGTTTAGAATTCATGAAGAGAAGTTAAGGACTCAAGAGGAGACAATCAAAAGTCAAGAGAATTTACTAAGGGATCAAGAAAAGGGCATCGAAAAGTTGGAATCTAAATTAAAATTCTTAAGTGTTTCATCACAATTTCAAGGTGATAGTGGTAAGGAAGAGAAAACAAATTACTCATTAATGGTGGATAAAGAAGTAATTGGTTTTGAGGAGCATAAAGAGGAAGAGGAATAATTCATATTTGAAGATAAGTCATGTGTTTATTTGGAGATGATGTTGGATCTCTTGTGAAGGATTTATCACCAAAGGAGAAAAAAGTGTTCAATTCTCAAGTGAAAGCACTGAATTCAGTCTATTTGAAAAAATTATTTAGGCTAGAAGAGCCAGTAGAGTTCGTATGTGAAGATCCAAAGAAGAATTCATATTTCATTGAAGATATGAAATTTCTAGCTTTGGTAAACTATGATAATTTTCTTCTACTAAAGGGAAAAAATAAGGAGAAAAGTTTGAAGAGACAAATATTTGGATCACAAGCTCGACCTTCCGAGAGTAACATTAGTCGAGCTAGGACTCAATAAACCGAAACTTTTCTAAGTTTTCTCTTTGAATGTTCATCAAATTTTTTTATGATTTATGTTTTGTCTGTTATTTTCAATATTTATTTTCTATTTTTAGTTTTAGTTTATAGGATTTTATAGTTTAATGCATGTTTCTTATGTTTATTGGTTTATGTCTTTCAATTTACGAGTTTAAGTTAAGAGTGGAGAGAAGTTATTTCTAATGTTTATGCTTAATTATCATCTTTAAATTAGTGAGTGTTTCTAAGGTAATTAAAGAGATCATATAGTTGTTGAGGTAAGTGAATCACAACTTAGATGAACTTAAGATGGATTTATTTATCTTGAGTTATTTTCATTATTTAAGTGTGAGTTTGATCTTATAGTTGTTTAATGCTTCATGAACTTAAGAGAGAATTATTCATTTGTTGAAGTAAGAATGGACTTGATATGTAATTCAATTAGTTTGTGGGTTTGCATATTGCTTTGGACTTGATATGGCATGAATTAATTGAGTTTTAAGAGAATTTAGATGGATTGTTCAAGGTTAAGGCTTATTTGAGTGAATATAATACATGTTATATTTAATTTATGCTGTCAATTTATATGCTATCCATTTATATGTTGTCATACTACTTATCCATGGTTTCAAGCATGAATTTTATTGAGTTTTGATGAGTTTAAATGTTCTTAGATTGCATGATTAAGTAAGAAACTTAAAGAGATTGAGGTGCAAGAGCATTTTAGTGAGTTATAATCATGTTTCAATAATACATGTTATCTAATCCATAAATTTGAGCATGAATTTGATTAAGGTTGATGGAGATGAGTGGGTGATTCAATGAGTTTTGAGTGGTTTTAGATAGAGTTTGGAGGCTTGAATTAGGAAGGATTTGAGATAATTTTGTATAACTATCAATTAATGAGGCTTGATTTTGGGACATCCAAGAATTACTCAGCTGAGTGGTTTTAATCACTCAACCAAGTTCCCTATTTCCTCTCCTCTCTGTCTTTGATTTTTGGCCTGAATTCCATCAGCTAACCATCACTCAGCAAAGTGAAATTCATCACTTGATCGAGTGATGTGTTTCTTCCTCCCTTTTCCTTCTTTCTTTTTCTTCCCTCTTCTTCCTTCTTGTGGCTGAAATTCATCACTCAGTCGAGTGGCATCACTCACTCAGCCAAGTGACTGGTTTTAAAGCATTACTCACCCATATTTTAACCCCTCACTTGCATTTCTTCACCCACAATCACTAATCCACTCACTTAAATTAAATCACTCTTTCACTCACCTTAACACCTCACTCACTTATTCAAACACTTGCTAACTCACTCATTCATTCACATTCCTCACATCACTCACTCATGGAATAACTGACTCACCTAAAGCACTCAAAAATTCACTCAAGGACATACTTTTACTTAAAGAACTCAAAGTTTCGAATTTAGTCATGCATAACATGCACATTATCACTTGTATGTATTAAGTCTTTATTACGGCTATGACTATTTTGATCATAACTTTTGCTATAGGTGTCCGATTACCTAATATAATATATTTTCAAAAAGCTCATTTCAAGAAGGACATTCATTACATAGGATTTTCCCAATGTAACAGCTCATTTCAGGCCCTAAAAAAGATATTTAAGATTTTAATTTTTAGTTTGAATTTTTAGGGACATTTTTCATTAGTTTTTTATTTGCTTAATACTTCAATTTGCTTGCTGAGATTAATTTCCATGAATTGGTGTGACTTTATTATTCTTAAATATAGGTTGGCTCAGGGTTTAATTTTGAGTTAATCTATGCTTTCTTTACATTTCATTACTCTTAGCTACTTATTGTTTGAGATTGAACTATATTGTTGACTTCTTATAGGTTGAGATTGTATTTATATTGGCTTACTTTATTTTGTGCTTACCATGACCAATTGAAATCTTTCTTTTCCTTTTATTTAAGCCTAACCATCACCAATTACTCTTAGATTTGAGATTATCATTGATCATTATAGCAAGTTTGGCCTAAAACATCTCTTCACTTAGTTACCATGTTTATTCAGCCTTGATTCTTATACTATTTTGGTTTTAGAGGCATATTGAACTTGTTCACTTAATTTCATTTATTTCATGTCTCATTTTGGTGTGATTATGGTTCTTTATCTATGCTAGTATTACTTTGAGTCAGGTGTAAAGTGCTTTAGCTTACATTCCTCTTTAGTATTTACTTGTTTAGCAAAATTTGTGTAGTGAGCTGATATTTTTGTTGTTTTGCTAAGGACAACAAAATTTTAAAGGGGGGATAGAGCTCAGATGAGTTAGATTTTGAAGATCAATTTAAGGGAGTTCTCTTACCTTGCTCATTCTCTTATCTTGCTCATGAATTATTTTAGTTACTTTATTTTTGTTTTAGTTGTTTAGTTTTTTTTTAGTTTGCATGTTAATTAAGTATAATTAGTTCATTTATCATATATTGTACATTTAGCTTAGTTCTCCCTAGTTTTATTCTTAAAAATTGAATATAGTGAACTTTAACTTAGAATGTGCAATGTTTAAAATTTTTATTTAACATTAAGATAAAAATGTTGCTTAATGAAATTTTTGGCTAGTTTAATATTCAACTTGGCTTCTATTTGTTAGTTTCTACTCTTTGAGCACTAGAGAGCAATTTTTGAACTTAAAGAAAAATAATGCATTGAAATAGTTAAGTAAAGAATTTTAGAGCATTATAACCTTCCTCATCACCCGTCAAAGTATAAAAACAACCCAAAACAAGTTAGAAAGTGATCTGGCCAATATTTTGCTTATTGAACTATATTTTAACTTGTTTGCCTACCTATTTGATACATTTATTCCTTGTTAGCCATTTTGAGCCTAATGAGGCATGCTTAATGTGTGCCATATATTTTTTTCTTGGTACACTCATTCATTAATCATATAGCCTAAAAAGCTTTTATATTCCCTTCTAGAATTGACCATTTTAGGATTGGATGGATTAGTAGAAATTGGATATTGTAAAAGGTGTAGTAAGATAATTTTGATATTATTGTCAAGTGTTATTGGTGAAGTCAAGTAAAAAGTGAAAATTCCTGGATATTACCTATTTCATTATTGTATTGCCAACAATAATGCTAGTGTAAAAAAAATAAAAAAAAAAATAAAAGAAAGAAAATTTGATATAAAGCTAGCATTTATGGAAAAATCTTAAGTGTCGGGTATTAACAAGGAAAAGCAATGGTGACTTCTAAAAATGAGATGAATTGTGAATTTGAGAGAGTATCAATAGTTCTTTCTCACAAAAGTACTTTGAATATAAAAGGGTTGCACAAGTTTGGCTAAGTACTTTAATTTTTAAGTTAGTGGGATGAAATTTTAGAAATTTTAGTCTATTTTATCTTAGAGTGGATATTCTTTTTTATTATCTTTTGTCCATTCTTTGATAACCATCACTTTGACCCCATTACAACCCAACTAAGACCTAAATGATTCTAAGTTTTATTTTTGAGTTTTTTTAGCTGAGATGAACTTCAGGTTTCGGTGCTAAAGGAGAGGCCTATGAATTTGCATTGGTGTTTTGATTTTAAAACTACTTAGAATGTTTTAGTCTTGTACACACACAAGGAAACCAACTCATATTATCTTGTTTGAATTTATTCTAGTTAAAATTTTATTAAGTGCTCCTGTTAATTGCTAAGTATGATTTTGAAATGCATAACTCTTGGTTGAGGTTTGATTATTTTGAGGAGTTGGTTTGTTCAAAATTTGCTCGGGGGCGAGCAAAGTCTAAGTGTGGGGTATTTGATAGTTTTGAATTATAAGTACTTTTCTAGTGTATTTTAGGTGTTTATTTGAGTTAGTTTAGTGTTAATTTAGAATTTTATGTTTAAATATTTTAACTTTGTGTTTTGAGGTCTAAATGTGAATTTTGGTATCTTATATGGCTAATTTGAAGAAAGGAAGAAGTTTAATGAAGAAAAGAGGAAAGATGAAGCAAGAAGGCAAAAGAATAAGTGAAATTCGGGCTAAAGAATAACATCACTCGGCTAAGTAATTAAGCTGGTCACTCGAATGAGTGTCCAGTCTACTCTCCTGAGTGATGTTTTCGCTTACCCAAAGGCAAACTATCACTCACCCAAGATGTCACTCTCTTTACTTCAGGAAACTATCACTCTCCTAAGTCGTTTTCATCACTATCCCGAGTGACATAAGAAAAAACATGATTTTTAGCTTCCTAATTGAGTAAAAATCCAATTCAATAAGGATTAGGAAGTTTATTAAGGTCCAAACTTCTTATTTGAAGCCTATAAAAGGAGGTCCAAGGCACCAAAGCAAAGAAGAGTAGAGAAGATAGCCAGAGAAAGTCTCTTAATTATGAATTTTCTTTGTTTAATTATAGTTTTTCTTTAGTTATTTATACATTAATTTTAGCTTAGTTTTCTTATTTTCTTAGTTTACAATTCTCTTAAAGACTCAAGCTTTCTATTGAAGTCATTAAGAGTAAAGTTTGAAGCTTCATGAGTATTGTATCTCTTTATTTTAATATTCTTTAATTTTTATCATTTTTGGCAAGTAGTTTTTCTTCTTTTGATAATGGATACTTGAACCTTTATATTTTTATTGTAATGACTTTAGTTTGAGCTTAATTTCAATGTAAGTTTGATTATTTCTTAGTTTTGGACAACTTTTTATCTTTGGTTGTTATTGAATTAATGATTGACTTATTTTAATTAATGGTTGATGATTAATTTAAGAATAATCTATCATATGCATGTTATTGGATTGGTTTATTAGTATTGATACATGATTATATTCTAAGTTAAGTGTAATTGTGTGTTGGTAAGAGTGAATTAATACTAGAAAAAAGTTGAACTAAGAATAGGATGAAGTTAAGTTTGCTTGCAAAAGAGTTTAATGGATATCTAAGAGTTTAAAACTGGATCTTTGTGCTTAGTGTTGAATTATTCCTAACAAGAATGTTTAATGCTTAGAATGATAGTCTTGCATGAGATATTTGGCTTTATTTGTCTAGTTTTTTTTATAATCACTTTTGTTACTTTTGTTATTGAGTTATTGCAATGGAAGTTGAGGTGGATAGTTCCTTTAGTAAGAGAATTTTAGTTATTGCTTTGTTTTTAATTCATGTTAGTATAATTTTAGTTTTTGTTTTGTTTAATTATTTTATTTTATTTTAGTTTTTGTCTTTTGATAAAAAAAAATTGGGAAATAATCTCAGATTAATTTAATTTATATATAGATATTTTGTTTAACAATTCATATTCCCTTGGGTACTATACTTATGGGTTCTTAATCTTATTTTTCTATATTACTAGTCGGTCTAGTATACTTGCTATATACCGGTCAAGTACTAAACATTGTCGCTAAATATTCATTACCATATTCCTAAGACAATGTTCTCACTAAATTTTGCGATGATAATATATTCGTCGCCATATCATTACGATAATGTTCACGATAAATTTTGTGATGACCATATATTTGTTGTCATATCATTACGACAATGTTCTCGTTAAATTTTACGATGACAATAAATTTGTTGCCATATTGTTACGATAATGTTCTTGCTAAATTTTACGATGACAGTATAGTAGTTGCCATATCGCTACAATAATGTTCTTGTTAAATTTTGCGACTACGGTACATTATTCACTATGCGACACATTTCCCTCTTATTTAGTGAAAAAATATATATCGCTAATGTGATTTCAGCGATGAAATATCTATTGTTAATGTGCTTTCACAAAGTTAGCTAAAGTTCTTTTATATTTAATTTGTAGCTAAATAGCTACTGTTTAGACATACTAATCGCTAAATAAATTAAAATTATTTTTTAATTTATTAAATTAATATAGAGATTTTGCTATTTAAATGATAAACTACAAATGATAAATTTATATTTATATGCTACTCAACATTTAATATATATATATATATATATATATATGTACACACACACACACACACACACTAAAGAAAATGTTATTTACAAGTGCATATCTAAATTAATTGTATATCTAAAATAATACATGCATATATTGTAGTAACAAATGATATACAAAATGTCCTAATATATACTTATAACTGTAATATGAGTAAAATAGTATATATGACTCAATGTGCAAATAGTGTGGTGAAGTACTTTTGCTATCACTCTGATTAGTATTAGATGTGTATAGATGTTCACCTAGCTGTATCAAATAAAGTTTTCTCATTTAGCAATGACTTCCGTTGTCGCTAAATTGGTGATAACTTTAGTTCTCACTAAATTGGCAACAACTTCAGTCCTTGCTAACTTGGCGATGACTTACATCCTCGCTAATTCAAATACTCTATATGAATTAAGTATTAGCAAGGAATTTACATAGCTAAATTGGTGACAACTTTAGTTCTCGCTAAATTGGCGACAACATTTGTTATCGCTAAATTAGCAACAACTTTTTTCATAGTTAAATTTGCTTTAGTCATCACAATTGTTTATGCCAAAATTTTGGCACCTAATATTAGCATCAAAAAGATTTTTTTCTCATTAAATTGTGACAATATTTGTTTTTACACCAAACTACCAATATTTGTGATGAAAATAATTTTTTTATCGCAATGTTGTCACTATATGCTGCATTTAGCAATGAATTTTATTATTATCACTAATTTTCATCTCTATTCTGCATTTATTTTTTGTAGTGATCATTTGAATCTTAAATTCTCTTTTAAGATTCAGAATTTGCATAAATTTTATTTTACCATTGCCTAAATACTAATTTCTTAACGAATTCTATACACCTTTTGAAGTCACATACCATGATGTTGGTGAAAATTACTTCAAAAATCGAAAAGTTCAAACATGTTTTTGCTTTGAATCGTTTGACTTTTCTTCATTGTTATTCTTAATTTAAGCTGAAGTTGGATGTGCTAGCAATTGTAGAACTTCACTGTCATTTTCAACCACATCCGATAAATCAAATGGTTGTACATATGTTTTCCTTTTCACAGCTTGAAGGAGTATAGATATGCCCGTGACTCTAAATTCAGGAAGTAATGAAATATGTTTGATACCAAATATGTCGGTTACAAAAATTAATTCCAATATTGAATACGTCAGTTATGAAAATTAATTCCTATACTGAATATGTTAGTTATAGAAATTATTTCTTATATTAAATGTATCAATTATAGAAATTAATTACTATATTGAATACGTCAGTTACATAAATTATTTTCTGTATTTATTACCTTTCTAATTAAGAAATCTAAAAAGCTTTATAAATAGAGCTTATGAATTCATATTTAGGGGTTGGTTGGTTGCTATTTTTTATAAAGAATTTTAGAGAGAATTTTGTTTCTCTCACCTTATTCCTTGATTTCTTCAAAGGGTATTTAGTCCATGGAATTGTTGCAGTTATCCTACCCAATGGTTTATGGATAATAGATATACCGATAATGCAAAATAGGATCCTTCACTTCTAATTTTATTTCTCAAAGAATTTTACGCTACATGAGGTAAACACATTTACCAAAAATATTTGATTTATGCTATTTATTGGGGTGCATAAATTCTAACATTGGTATCAGAGCTTTGATTTTTACATTCTGGCATGTTTTAATTTTAGATCTATAATTTACTTGAAATTGGTAAATTTAAATAGGTAGAATGAACACATAAATATTATTTTTCGTGTATAAATAATGCTATTTTTGAAAATTTTGCTTTACCTCTACTTCTTTACTTAGTTATGAGAACAATGTGAAATTATGGCATGCTAGGTTAAATCATATTGGATAAGATCGAATGAGCTGATCAGCCAAAGTATGTTTATTAGATAACCTTAATAAAATTGATTGACCAACTACTGAGCATTGCCTAAAAGGAAAACTAAGAAGAAAACCATTCAAAAAAGGAATTATGGCTGATTTTTCATTACAATAAATCCATCCTAATGTATGTGGTCCAATAAATGTGAAGGCAAGGTATAAGGTCTACTATTTCATCACATTTATAGATGACTATATGAGATATGATCATGTCTACTTGATTTCTCACAAAATAGAAGCATTGAGTTGCTTTAAGAGTTACATGAACTTAGTTGAAAATCAATTAGAAAGAAAAATCAAAGCTTTAAGAATTGACAAAGGTTGGAAATATCTTTTTGATGAATTTAAAGTTTCATGTGATGAAAAAGGAATTGAGCATCAGTTGTCTATTCCTAAGATTCCATAACAAAATGGTATTACGAAAAGGAGAAATAGGACTCCCAAATATGGTAAGATCTATGATGGCTTAGGCAAATCTACCAATCTCCTATTGAGGAGATGATCTTTTAACATCTATTGATAATTGTGAATTATATTATTTTAGGAGTTTAAATTAGTAAACTTAGTCTTAATTTAGTTGAATTTATGTTTGAATAGTTAAATTATGTGTTTTGAGGTTTAATTGTAAGTTTTGGCATTTTTAAGGATTTATTTGAAAAGAAAAAGGGTTAAAATGAAGAAAGGAGAAGTTTAGGGGCAAATATATAATTTTAGGAAAAGTTGGCAAGTTATGTCATCAAAAGCAGTAGAGGACCACTTGGATGAGTGGTGATGGGAACTCGGTTGAGTGTTTAAACACTCTTCTGAGTGTTTTTGGTCACTCATCCATAAAAATAGCTTAATTTCTCCAAAAGTCAATCACTCTCTCGAGTGAAATAGTCACTCACCCAAGGTAAAAAGTCACTCTTCTGAGTGATTTTGCTGACTTTCCTAAGTGTTCATGGAAAAACAATGATAAAAGACTTCATATTTAAGCCAAACTCTTATTCAACTTGATTTAGGAAGTTACAAAGGGCATAAACTTCTTATGAAATTCAAGACACTATAACAGAGAGAGCCATTGATAATTATGAAATTCATCTTTAGTTTTATATTGATTCAGTTTTTTTAGGAACAAAAGCTTAGAGCTTGAAGTTATTCTGTGGTTTTCTGTAAAGGGTTATCTAGGAAGCTTCACTCTATGTTTTTGAATATTTTTCTTAATTTTGCTTTACTTTTCAATATAAAGTGTGAGTGGTTTCTTAATTTTTGCTGAGGGAACTTGAATCCTCATATTTCTTTATGTAATGACTTAGTATGATCTTTAATTGAGTGCAAGTTAATTGTTTCTTAATTTCTGAGCAAGTCCTTATCTTAAGTTATATTTGGTTTGATTGTTGATATATTGAGATAATGGTTGATGATCAAATGTAATATTAACTTAGGATATGCATGTTTATAGTTTAATTTATTTAACTTGATGCATGGTTATTTTCTGGAATATGAGATAATTATGTGTTAACTTTAAGTGGGTTAAGGCTAGGAAAAGATAAATTAAGAATAGATTGAAGTAAGATCTCTTGAGAAATGGTCTAATGGATATTTAGGAGTTTATGAACTAAATTTTTATGTTAATTATTGAATTATTCCTAAAAATAGAATTTGATGCTTAGAAAGATTTTTTGAGTAAGTTATCTTAATTTATTTCCAGTTTTCCATAATCACTTGTATTATTTTTAACTAAGTTATGTGCATTAGAAATTAAGGTAGAAATTCCTTTAGTAAAAGTCTTTTTATCATTGAATTTGCCAAACTTTTATTATTTGTTTTGTTTAAATTTCAGGTTTAATTACTTTAGTTTATATCCAATTACATTAATTTTATTTATTTAGTTGTTTAAGATTCGATTTTAGTTTAATTAACTCTTCATTATTATAACTTTGGGATATTTTTCTTTCTTTGCATGCAACTTTTCATTTTTAAAATCTGAAATATTTTGCATTTGCACAGTTCCCTTGAGTTCGATATTTAAGGTGTTAATCTATATTTTTTTATATTACTAGCTGATCTAATACACTTACTAGATATTGGTCAAGTTTTTAGTGTTGTTACCGGGGATAGTTTGGCTTTTGTTTAGTGTTTTAGATTTTAAAGTGGATATTGTGTGTTTTCTGTCTTCTCTTTTTATTCTCTATTCTTTTATTAATTTTATTATTTCATTTTACAAGTGTTAATAGTTTATGGTAAGAGGCAATCCAATTTTACCTATTAACCCTAAAATAGAGAGGATATTCAATAGGATTTAGAGATTATGAGACACCATAAATAATCAAGGGATACGTGTAGACCCACCTCTCAATATTAAAGACACCTTATAATAACCCACCTATAAATGATCCACCACCACCAAGGATAGAAGAGTAAGACATGAACCACCAAGCTCAAGGGGATGGGTTTAGACCTAGAACTATTAAAGATTATGTTATCCCTCGGTGGAATGAAAAGTATAGAACCATTAGGATACCTCATAATCAACATCTTAAGATAAAACTTACTGCCATCACCATAGTCCAAAAGAATCAATTTTCGAGATCAAAAATAGAAAATCTTGCTCAACATTTAAATATCTTCCTACAAATTAGTGATGTGGTTCAAATATCCAATGTGTCTATGGATGCAATTAGGCTTATGTTATTCCCTTTTACTCTTATTGGTAAGGCTAAGAATTGGTTTCAAATGCTAGCAAGTTAGTCCATTCAATCATGACAATGAATGCAAGAAAAAAATTTACACTGATTCTTTTCCCCTGCCAAGATAGCTAGTATTAGGAACAACATCCATAATTTCCATTAATTATATGAGAAACCATTCTATGAGACTTGAAAAAGATTTAGGAGGCTTTTAAAGAGTTATCCACACCATGAAATTATGGTGCATCAATTAATGTCTATTTTTTTATGCAAGTATAACCAATCTATGAGGCCTCTTTTAGATGCAACTTCAAATGAAAGTTTCATGAATAAGATCCCTAAAGATGCTTTGTTACTCCTTAATGAGATGGCAATAAATGATGCTTAATGGGCAAGTACTAGATCCACATAAAAGAGATAAGGAGTCTATAGTATAGATTAAGTAGCCAGGCTTAATGCACAAATTAAGATACTGAAAAAGGAGGTAAATGGGTTAAAGGTTCAAAATATGTATGTTTTATCTAATGGATGTGATGGGTATGGAGCAATTGGAAATAAAAGTGAGGAAGGCTTAGGAAATTTAGTGGAAGAGGTGAATGTATACTTATAATCCCGGATGAAGGAATCATCCTAATTTTTCATAAAAGAAGGAAACCATGCATCCACATCAATACTCAACCTAGGGCTCCCTAAAATAAGAATTTAACCTTCCATTGCAATAACAAATCACCACACTAATCTCAAGCCCAACCACACTATCAAGCTCCACCATATCAACCCCCAGGTATTCAAACTAGACCTTAACCCACTCAAGATAGAAAATCCAACTTAGAAGAGATGTTAGCTAATTTTATGACCATCCAATCCACATTTATGGCTAGTCAAAATGCTAAGTGGAAATCTCAAGATATTTGGATGAGAAATCAAGATGCCTCTATTAGAAATTTAGAAAATCAAGTAGGGAAACTTGCAAAATCTCTCTCCAACAGAACTCAAGGTACTTTTGCATCTAATGTGGATTGAAGTCCAAAAGAGCAAGCAAAGGCAATCACCTTAAGAAGTGAGAAAGAGGTAAATGAAGCTGAAAATGGTAAGAATTCTTCAAAATTGGTGGAACCAACAACGGAGGTAAGTATTTATATACTCGATGTTAATAATGAATTGCCTACTATTGTTATGAAAAGTAAAGGTAAGGAAAAGCTTGTTTCTACTTTGCTTGATAAGTCTAAGTTACCTTTTCTATCTCTATCTAGGAAAGAAAAGCATACTGAACTATTATTTAGATTTTAAACAAGTTTAAAAAGTTGCATATAAATTTACTATTTACTGAAACTTTATTACACATTCTTAAGTATGCTAAATTAATGAAAGAGCTACGTTCTAACAAGAGAAAGCTAAAAGGTGTAGGAATGGTTCAATTATCTAAAAATTGTATTGTTATCTTAATGAATAAAATTCCTGAAAAGTTTGAGGATTCTGATAGTTTTACATTGCTTTATGAGTTAGGAGGGAATTTTATTGGGCATGCATTATATGATTTGGGTGCTAGAATAAACTTGATGTCTTATTCGATTTGCAGGAAATTAAACTTTAGAGATATTGAGGAGATCTGAATGACACTTCATTTAGCGAATAGATCCATAAAGAGGTCTAAGGGTATTATTGAAGATCTATTGGTGAAGGTTGGAAATTTTATATACCCAATTGGTTTTGTAGTCATGGACATGGAGGAAGATTGCAAAGTGCCATTTATAGTGGAAAAACCATTCTTAAACACAACAAAAGCATTGATAAATGTACATGGGCAGATAATCACTTTAAAATTTAATGAGGAAGAAATGGTTTTTAACATGAATAAGGTGATGAAGCACCCCTCTTATAACTTTGAAGAACCCATTTGCTTTATAGATAGTGTATAAAATGTATAAAAGATATTTTATCTATGTTAAAGAAAAAACATGTATATAAAATGTTCTTCATAGATAATTGTTATTCATTGCCGATAGAAGATGCTGATGCAGGTATTCCTATATGCTTAATAAAGTTGGTTGATAATAATAAATATAAGCCATGGACCCAATGTCTTTATTTGATGTATTTATGCTTACAATTCTATCCCTTGTTTTAGTGAGCTCCATCAATATCTATCATTTAATGCACCTCATGAAATTTGGACACACCGAAAGCAAACAACTGCTACTAAGTTATGGCAACAAAGGCCAACTTTGCTTACACTGGATCATAATTTAAATCTATGATTATGACTTCTTAAAACTTGATGAACCATAAAAGAAGAAAAGCAGAATTGTTGAAACAAAGAACAAATGAAAGAGAAAATTGCAAAATGAGTTGTGGGTTCTTACAGCGTTTCTCGACAAGCAGTGGACAAAAAATGTGAATTCAAGTTACTGTAAGAAAGATCTACTGCACTGCACACAATAATTAACTTGTTCTGTAGTTTAGCAGAAAGTGAGGCACTTGAGAGCAAGGCGAACGGCAAGGGCAAGGGAAAGAAATAAAAGGCTGAATTTATACCTTGGGCAAACTAAAAAATACCAACGGAATATTAATTCAGTTGTTATTTTAGCAACGGAAAGCTATTTTTGTTGGTATTTTGGTCAAAAATACCAACGAAATATATATTTTGTTGCTAAAATTGCAACCAAATTTAAATTTTGTTGCTATTTTAGCAATGAAAAAATAAATCCATTGGAATTTTTTTAAACATTTTTCCATCCACTTGGGTCCAAAAATACCAATGGAACTATTTTTCGATTGCTAAAATAGCAACCAAATTCAAATTTCATTGCTATTTGAGTAATAGAAAAATAATTCCGTTGGTATTTTTGGTTCAAAAGTTATTCTACATGTGTCTAAAAGTACCAACAAAATATAATTTTTGTTGCTAAAATTGCAATCGAAATTAAATTCCATTGGTATTTTAGCAACGGCAAATAATTCTGTTGGTATTTTTGGACCCAAAATTATTCCATCTCCTTGGCACCAAAAATAGCAACGGAATAAAATTTTTGTTGCTATTTTAGCAATAGAAAAATAATTTCGCTGCTAATTTTTTTGTTGGTACCTTTTTTAGAAAAGATTTAGGGATTATATTGCTAATTTAAGTTGCTAAATTTTGACGCTAATAATTTCCTTCACTTTTAGCAATGAAAAATAACCAAATATATTTTTGTTGCTAAATCTGCAAAGTTTAACCAAATTTAGCAAAGAAATATATTTATAGCAACGGAATTCATTTTTCGTTGTTATTTTCAGATTTTCTTGTAGTGAAAGAAGAGGAAATTCTATTAGATGATGAGCTTCAAAGTTGCTTGATGCATTCAAAGAATAAGGAAGAAGTTGGAAAAAGATAAGAGGAACTGATACAAGAATTGGAGAAAGAGCATAATGAGGAAGGAATAAAGGAGGATGAACCATCCCTTCCTAAGGTAGAAAATAATTTTAAACTTAAAACCCTTCCTTCTCATTTAAAATATGTATTTTTTGAAGATAATGCAAAACCAGTAATTATTTCTTCATTGTTAATAGGTTTGCAAGAAGAAATGCTAAAGAAACATAAGAAAGCTATTGATTAGGAGACATCCAATTTGAAAGGAATTAGCCCTAGTTACTGTACACATCGGATCCCTATAGAGAAAGATTTCAAACTAATGGTACAATCCAGAGGAGACTAAATCCTGCTATGTAAAAAGTGGTGAAAAATAAGGTACTTAAAGTGCTTGATGCAGGTATTATCTATCTTATTTTTTATAGTAGTTGGGTTAGTCCAGTTCAATATGTGCCTAAAAAAGGGGGTATGACTATGGTGACTAATGAGAATAATGACCTCATCCCAACACGAACAGTGATGGGATGGAAAATATGTATAGACTATAGGAAATTAAATAGTGCCACTAGAAAAAATTATTTTCCTTTGCCTTTCATTGACCAAATGTTAGAAAGATTAGTTGAAAATAGGTTTTACTGCTTTTTAGATGGTTATTCGGGGTATATGCAAATTTCTATAGCCCTAAAAGATCAAGAAAAGATAACATTCACATACCCTTATGGTACATTTGCCTATAGGAGAATGTCTTTTGGTCTTTTTAATACCCCGACTACTTTTCAAAGATTTATGATTGCTATATTTCATTATTTTATTGAAAAATTCATGGAGGTTTTTATTGATGATTTTACTTTATATGATCATGATTTTGACTCATGTTTGTCTAACCTTGCATTGGTTTTAGAAATGTATCAAGAAACTAACCTTATCCTCAGTTAGGAGAAATGTCACTTTATGGTAAGGAAGGAATAGTTCTAGGGCATAAAATCTCTGAAAAAGGAATCAAGATTAATAGGGCAAAAGTATATGTGATTGAAAAATTATTGTCTCCTACAAATGTTAAAGGAATTAGAAGTTTCCTTGGTCATGCTGATTTTTATCGTTGAGTTATTAAGAATTTTTCTAAAATAGCTAAACCACTTTTTAATTTACTATTTAAAGATGTTGCATTTAACTTTGATGATAAGTGATTGTAGGCCTTTAATCAATTGAAGCACAAGTTAATTACATCATCTATCATAGCATCACCAGATTGGAGTTTGCTGTTTGAATTTATGTGTAATGCTAGTGACTATACAGTGGGAGTAGGTTTAGGCCAGAGAAAGGAGAAAATTGTTTACACTATTTACTATGCCAGTCACACACTCACAGAAGCCCAGGTAAATTACAGCACCATGAAAAAATAATTACTAGCAATAGTGTTTAGTTTTGAAAAAATTGGGCCATATCTCCTTGGTTTTAAAGTAACAGTGTGGTCGGATCATATGGTGCTTCGATATCTCTTTGCAAAGAAGGGTTCTAAACTAAGGCTTATTAGATAGGTTTTGCTCTTACATGAATTTGATGTTGAAATAAAGGATAAAAAGGGAGCTAAAAACTTTATGGCTGACCATCTATTTAGATTGGATCATGAATATCTAGAAAAGGGAGAAATTTATAAAATATTTCCTAATGAATGTATTTGTGCTATTTATTCTTGTGAAAGTTTAGTTTCTTGGTACGCTAATATTGCCAATTATCTTACAAGAGGTTACCTTTCAAAGGATTTCACTTGGCAACGAAAGAAGAAGTTAAAGACGGATGCAAGGCACTATCTGTGGGATGACCTATGTTTCAACAAGATATATTCGGATCAAATGTTGAGGAGATATGTTCTGAAAGAGGAGCGAGCGGATATTATACAACTATGTGATGGAGGAGAGGTTGGTGGACACTATTGGCCAACTTTTTAATTGATGTTAAATAATTTATAGAGTCTTGTGATAGGTGTCAATGCATTTAAATTATATCGAAGAGATATGAGATGCCGATGAATACTGTGTTAGAAGTTGAAATTTTTGATATTTTGGGTATTGACTTTATGTGCCTTTTTCAAACTCATTTGGCTTTGAATATATCCTAGTAGCTGTAGATTACGTGAGCAAGTGGCTAGAAGCAGTAGCCACTAGGAGATGTGACACTAGATTATGCTTGAATTCCTTAAGAGGAATATTTTCACTAAGTTTAAGGCACTGAGAGCTATTGTTAGTGATTGAGGCAAGCATTTTGTCAACCATCATTTCAAAACATTACTTAAAAAGTTTGGTGTTAGGAATAAGATTACAACCCCATACTATCCTCAAGTGAATTGGCAAGTAAAAGTGTCTAATAGGGAGTTAAAATCCATCTTAGAGAAAATAGTGAACAATGCTAGAAATGACTAGTCTCACAAGTTGGATGAGGCTCTATGGGCTTATAGAACTACATACAAGACCACAATAGGCATATCCCCATTTCAGCTGATTTTTGATAAAGTATGTCATTTACCGATCAAACTAGAACATAAGGCATATTGGGCTATAAAACTACTTAACTTTGATCTGAGATCTGTAGGAGAAAAGAAGAGGTTATAGCTCAATGAATTGGATGAGTTTCGATAGTGGTCTTATGATAATATTGCAAGCTATAAGGAGAAAACAAAGCATTGGTGGGAGTTAAAATCCATCTTAGAGAAAATAGTGAACAATGCTAGAAATGACTAGTCTCACAAGTTCGATGAGCCTCTATGGGCTTATAGAACTGCATACAAGACCCCAATAGGCATATCCCCATTTCAATTGATTTTTGATAAAGCATGTCATTTACCGATCAAACTAGAACATAAGGCATATTGGGCTATAAAACATCTTAACTTTGATCTGAGATCTACAGGAGAAAAGAAGAGGTTACAGCTAAATGAATTGGATGAGTTTCGATAGTGGTCTTATGATAATGTTGCAAGCTATAAGGAGAAAATAAAGCATTGGCATGACAAGAAGCTAAATCAAAAGGATTTTACTTTCGAGATGTTGGTCTTGATATACAATAGTTGATTAAGATTATTCCTAGGTAAACTTAAATCAAGATGGCTAGGCCCTTATCAAGTAGTCTCAAGCAATAAGTTTAGAGTAATCACCATCAAAAATCTAAAAGATGGTTGTGAATATAAAGTTAATGGCCATGGGTTAAAACCATACTTTATTGCTCGTTACGAGGTTGTTGAGGCAACTTTGATTCTCCTTGACAAGTAAGATGGTCCTAAAAGTCTAGCTGTGGACTTTCTAAACTCAAAACTACTTTTTTTACTCTTTAAATTTTTGCTTTATATTAGTGAGTGAATTGATTTTATTTGTTGATTTGCTTTGTTTTTATGTTCTAGAGTGTTTTTCTTATTTAGATGTTAGTTTAGTTTAGGTTGGTTTACCTTGGTTTTTGATTCGTGAATTTAAGGGAAATTTGTCTATTGCAAGATTTAATGTTATTCTGAACTAAGCTAAGAAATTTAAGAGTTTGCATGAGCTTGAATGATATTAAATTTCATTTTAAGGTAAGAAAGATTAAGTGTTTGAAGAACAAGTTCATTTTAAGGGGTACTAATTCATGTTTCAATATTTAGTGTTCTTTAATTATTGGTTTTAGGCATGAATTTAATTAAGGTTGATTGAGAAAAATGTGTGATTTCATGTATTTTGAGTTTTTAGTTAGAGCTTGGAGGCTTGAAGTAGGAGGGAATTGAGTTAATTTTGTATAACTATTAAGTAGTGATGCTTGTGATTCGAAAATAGGACAAGAAAAAAATGATTTTGGGGATAGCATTGTGTCACTCGACCGAGTGACTTTGGTCACTCTCTTGAGTGCTTGATCACTCTGCTAAGTGATTTATACATGGATGGTTCATTTTTGTTACATCACACACACACTCAACTGAGTGCTCCTATCACTCGGCTGAGTGGTTTATTTTTTTTCATACAATTTTTTTCATTGTAACACAATAATTTTTTTCCTCTTATGGACGAACCCAGGCACTCGGCCAAGTGCCCCACCTCGCTCACCCGAGTGAGTCCTTATAAAACCCCATATCTCCTACTTGGCCTCTACTCTCCCAAACACTCTTCCACTCTTTCTTTTACTCACCCATACACACTTTACACTCTCCTAAGTTCTTGTGCTTTAAGATCAATTTCTTTCATCTTAGTTGCTTAAATTACCACAAGTAAGTGTTTTTCCATTCTTTGTTTAGGTAATTTGATTAATTTGTGCTTATTTTACTTAGAAATAATGTTGCATTTGGGTTGAGTTCATCTTGCATTTAAGCTCAAAATACTATTGCTTATGCATTCTTTTTCCATTTAGCTTATTGTATGTATGTTTTAGTTTTTTTATCGCAATTTTAGTGTAAAGGAAAGTACAATTTGGTCTTCATCTTGCTTTGGGATAATATGCACACTAAGTGTTTGATAAAATGCTTGAATGACTGGATTTCATATTCTGGCCTAAAATTTCTTAGCCTATATCATCCTTTTTTATTTATGTTTTTTGCATGACTTATTATGTTAAATGTGAGTAGTGCGCTATCTTTTGTAGTTACATTTTGGTATTCATTTGCCCCATGTTAACTGGTGTTTAAAGCTATATTATGTTTCATTGTAATCCTCATAGTACACCTATTTTTTTCATGCTCACATTGTCCATTAAAATTGCTTGCAACATGGCCTTAGACTTATGCAACATTAACATTACACTCACTTGTTCACCTTATCGCCATTGGAAAACTAGAGTTAGATACTTACGATTGAATGGAATTCAAGTCGATGAACATTAAAATGAGATCAATGAAGATGAGGCTGATCATCAAGAAGCCGACCATCAAAAGCAACCATAAGCTACTGAAGCATCTTCACCTCTGATTGTTGGCCGATTGAATGACGTCAATGTCAGATTAGATAGCTAACCGGTTGCTAGCAAGTGTACTAGATCGGCTAAGTAATATAGGGAAATATAATTATGACCCAAAATATTGAACCCAAGGGAAACTTGTGTTTGTATGTGCTATTTTAATTTCAAAACCAATTTTGTGTAGAAGAAAGAAGAGAAAATCCCAAAGTTGTGATGATTGAAGATTAAAATAAAAAGCAGTATTTTAAAACTAAAATAAAACAATTGAAAGAGTAAAAATAAAAGCAAGTAAATTAAATGAGGTAAAAATCAATATTAAAAGCAACTTTCACTAAAGGACTATCCACCTTAACCAATATTATTATGACTTAATCAAAAAGTAAATACACAAGTGATTATGGAGAATTCAGATTAATAAACCCAGATAACTTTATTCAAGATTATCATTCCAAGCATTAAAATTTTCTTATTCAGAACAATTCAACACTTAGCATAAATACCTGAATTAATTCTCCTAGATGTCTATTAAAGCCTTTTTCAAGAGATTTAACTTCCACCTATTCTTAGTTACACTTTTCTCAATCTCAATTACTTAAATCAACACAAAATTATAGCTTATTCAGATTATAATCATACATTAACCTAAATAAATTAACCCAAAAACATGCAAACCAATAATTAACTTAAACCAATTACTTAACTAATGGTTAATTAAGTTAACAATCAATTTAAATTTGAATAAAGACAAGACTATATTTAAGAACTAAGAAATAATCAACTTGCATTAAATTGAAGATCAAACTTAAGTCATGACAATACAAGTTAAGGATTCAAGTATCCTTTAGCAAAAGTTAAAGAAAACTACTCACGAGACATACTTAAAATTAAAACAAAGCTTTGAAGAAAAATAGTGAAAACAAAAACAACGTAAAATAAACTAAGAAAATAATGTGCTTAATTTTAAGATTGGATGTTTTCTCTGGTGTTTTAGACTGCTATTTATAGGCCAAAGTCGTAGTGGAATCCTTCTTAAACTCCAAAAATTAATTAGGAAGTGAGCTCTACTAAAATAAGAAGCTCGAGAAAATCCTTCGTGGAATGGTACTCCAGCACGTGGCCACATTTCTTCATGTGTAAATCCATATGTGGTCACGTGTGGTTCTAGTGGTTCTTCACACGTGGTTATGTGTGGTTCTTCATTGCTTCACACGTGGTCACGTGTCCCTCTTGGTTTTCATTCAATTGTCATTCACGTGGCCATGGGTCTCTTAAGCTTCAACTTTCTCGTGGCCATGTCTTCCAAGCTACAACCCTTCACATGGCCACGGGTAGATTTCTTCATTGATTTCACGTGGTCACGTGAAAACCTTCTGGACTGGACGCTCACTTTCTCGCATCAATTTCTTATTTTTGCAGTTTTTTGCCCAAATCTTTGCCTTTTCTCCAATTTCAGCCCTTCTTCAGCAAATTGAGCCTGAAAAACGACCAAAACTATGAATTAACCTTAAAAACATACAAATCAACAATTTAACTCTGAAACAACCTAAATAACACCAAATTAACTAAATAACAACGCTTAAAACATACAAAAAACTATATATAATTCACACTTATCAATAGCATGCAAGGATGAATGGCTACTATGCAGGATAGCATTAATGAGCTGAAAAAGGAATTATGAACAATTTGTCCATAGTTTTTCGCAACGATATCCACCTCTACCCCTTCCACCGTAGCAAACGAATTTGCCAACGACAGTAAAGTTTTTGTGAGAGGGGTAGAGCTTACGCTAAGCTCAAATTTTGTTAAGAAAATTCAGGAAGCAAACTTTTTCATGCTTACCTTTAATTCATGAATTATACTTATGTTTGCTTTTATTTTTGTCTTTGTTTTACTATTTTCACTTTAGTTATTTGGCTTTTATCTTTTATGTTCCTTGTTTAGGATGTAACTTTAATGACTTTATAACTTATTTAGTAGTAATAATAGTTCTTTTCATTTCAAATTTTCAATTGTGGTAGAAATTTAGTTAGCTCAAAATTATTACTTAGCTTGCACTAAGCTTAGTTTTCCCCAATACATCCTCAAAATATGAACTTTTTGAACTTGAACTTAGAATATGCATAAGTCATAATTTTTGTTTAGTAGTAGGACAAACATGTTGCTTAATTAATTTTTAGCTAGTTTAACATTCAACTTGACTTATATTTGTTAGTTTCTAATTTTTTAAGCATTAAAAATTAGTTTTGAAATAGAAGAAAAACCAATGCATTGAAATAGTTGTGTAAGGAATTGTAGAATACTAGAATCTTCCTCATCACCCTTCAAAGCATAAAAGCAACTCGAAACAACTTAGAAAGTGATCTAGGCAAATTATTTTTTATAGAGCCAATTTAAGACTTGTTTTTCTACCGTTTTGATACATTTGACCTTTGTTAGCCATTTTGAGCTTAATAAGGTATGCTTAGTGCGTGCCATATTTATTTTTCTTATTATACTCATTTATTAATCTTATAACCTAAAAAGCTTTTATCTTCCCTTCTAGAATTGGTCACTCTAGGATTGAATAGATTAATAGGAATTGGATATTGTAAAGGGTGTAGTAAGACAATTTTGGTATTATTGGCAAGGTTTATTGATGAAGTCAAGCCAATAGTGAAGAATTTCCTTGTTATTTCCCATATTATCATTGATTGCCAAAATTGAAGCTAGAAATGAAAAAAAAAAGAAATAAAAAAGAAAAAGAACAATAAAGCTAGCATGTATGGAAAAATCTTAAATGTGTGGTATTTACATGGGAAAGCAATTGTGACTTCTAAAAATGGGATAAATTGTGAATTTGAGAGAGTTTCAATAGTTCTTTCTCTCAAGAGTACTTTGAATATAAAGGGTTGAGCAAGTTTGGTCAAGTATTATAATTTTTAAGTTAGTGGGATGAAATTTTAGAAATATTAGTTTATCTTATCATAGAGTAGCTATTTTTTTATGATATTTTATCCACTCTTTAATAGACAACATCAACCCCATTACAACCTTTTAAGACCCAAGTGATTCTAAATTTTGCTTTTGAGTTGTTAGCGGAGATGATCTTCGGGTTTCGATGCTAAAGGAGAGGGTTATGGTGTTTCTAAAGTTTTAAGTGCGAAATCATATATACACTTAGTTATGCATCGATTCTTAAGCTTAACTATGAATTTGCATTGGTGTTTTGAGTTTTGAAAAATGCTTAAAATATTTTATTCTTGCACGCACATAAGGAAACTAACTCATATTGAATTTATTCTAGTTAGAATTTTATTAAGTGCTCTTGTTAATTGCTAAGCTTGATTTTCAAATGCATAATTCTTGGTTAGACTTTGATAATTTTGAGGAGTTATTTTGTTAAAATTTATTCGAAGGCGAGCAAAGTCTAAGTATGAGATATTTGATACTTGTGAATTATATTATATTTTAAGTGTTTACATTTGTTAATTTAGTCTTAATGTAATTGAATTTATGTTTAAATAGTTAAATTATGTGTTTTGAGGTTTAATTGTAAGTTTTGGCATTTTTAGGGTTTATTTGAAGAGAAAAAAGGGATAAATTGAAGAAAGGAGAAGTTTAGGGGCAAATCTATAATTAGTGGAAAAGTTGGCAAATTGTATCGTAGGAGGTAGTAGAGGACCACTCAGTTGAGTGGTGATAGGCATTTGATTGAGTGTTTAAACACTCTTCTGAGTGTTTTTGGTCACTCATCCATAAAGGTAGCTCAATTTCTCCAGAAGACAATCACTCTCCTAAGTGAAATAATCACTCACCCAAGGAAAAAAGTTAGTCTCTTGAGTGATTTTGTTCACTCTCTAGAGTGTTCATGGAAAAACAATGGTAAAATACTTGCTATTTAAGCCAAACTCTTCTTCAACAAGGTTTACGAAGTTACAAAGGGCATAAACTTCTTATTTGGAGCCTATAAAAGGATGCTCAAGACACCAAAACAGAGAGAGCCACTGAGAATTGTGAAATTCATCTTTCGTTTTATATTAATTTAGTTTTTTTTTAGGAACAAAAGCTTAGAGCTTGAAGTTATTCTATGTTTTCTATAAAGGGTTATCAAGGGAGCTTATTTAATCTATGTTTTTGAATATTTTTCTTAATTTTACTTTAGTTTTAAATATGAAGTGTGACTAGTTTCTTTACTTTTGCTAAGGGAACTTGAACCTTCATATTTCTTTGTGTAATGACTTAGTATGATCTTTAATTGAATGCAAGTTGACTATTTCTTAATCTCTGAGAAGTCCTTTCCTTAAGTTATATTTGGTTTGATTGTTGATGTTTTGAGATAATGGTTGATGATCAAATGTAATATTGACTTAGGATATGCATGTTCATTGTTTTATTTATTTAATTTGATGCATGGTTATTTTCTGGAATATGAGATAATTGTGTGTTTTCTTTAAGTGAGTTAAGGCTAGAAAAAGAATAGATTGAAGAGAGATCTCTTGAGAAAGGGTCTAATGGATATTTAGGAGTTCATAAACTGAATTTTTATGTTAAGTATTGAATTGTTCCTAAAAAGAGAATTTGATGCTTGGAAAATATTTTGAGTAAGTTATCTGAATTTATTACCAGTTTTCGATAATCAATTGTATTATTTTTAATTAAGTTATATGCATTAGAAATCGAGGTAGAAAGTCCTTTAACATAAGGCTTTTTATTATTGAATTTGCCAAATATTTATTATTTTCTTAGTTTAAATTTTAGGTTTAATTGTTTTAGTTTATGTTTAATTGCATTAATTTTATTTATTTAGTTTTTTAATATTCAGTTTTAGTTTAGTTAACTCTTCATTATTACAACTTTGGGATTTCTTTCTTTCTTTGCATATAAGTTTTCATTTTTATAATCTAAAATATTTTACATTTACATAGTTCCCTTAGGTTGGATATTTGGGGTCTCAATCTATATTTTCTATATTACTAGCCAATTTAGTACACTTACTAGATACAGGTCAACCATATATGTTCTAAACCAAATGCCCTCTAAGTCTGTCATATCCCCTCCTTATGAGTTATGGTCTGATCGATAACCTGATCTAAGCTATTTGCGATCTTGGGGTTCTGTAGCTTATGTCTATGATACCTCAAGCAAATTTGGTAAATTGGGATCAAAAGGTAAAAAGAGTATCTTTGTGAGATATTCAAAAGTATCAAAAGGATATGTATTCATGGGTAAGCTAAAAAATGGCATAGTGATAGAATTTGAATCATGAGACATCATTTCCCTAGAAAATGAATTTCCAAAGTTGGGTGAAGTGAGTCAAAACTTCACTTTTTATGAGACTCAAGAAGTAGAACCATCGGGATCACTCCATCCAAGTGGGAGGGAATTTGAAGAAGAAGGTCAAGACCCTCTTCTTAATGATCTAGATGTTTGGAGTCCTTCATCTAGTGGGAGTCTTCTTGAATCTAGTGGAATCATAGATATTCAAGACCCTTACTTGAGTGGGAGTGTTCCTAGCTCTAGTGGAAGCATGGATCTCAATCCTAATGGGAGTATTCCAAACTACAATGAATATATGAGATATGTTTATCAAGATTTGGAATTACAAAAATCTAAAAGGAAAAGTGTTCCACGTCATTGATTTAAGATCGATGGCTCGAACAAAACCCTTTTAGTTATCCCATAAGATGAAAAAGAGCCTAAAAATTTTTAAAAAGCTCTTTCATACCCAACTAAAGAAAAATGGATTAAGGTAATGGTAGAAGAAATGGCATCTATGAGATTAAACCAAGTTTGGGGAACTGGTTAATTTATCTAAAACATGCAAACCAATTGGGGATAAATAGATTCTTAAAGTAAAGCAAAAAAGCCGATGGAAGTATCGAAAGATATAAAGCTCAGCTAATAGCTAAGAGGTTTACATAATAGAAAGCGATTGAATATGAGGATACTTTCTCACCTGTTGTAAGATTTACATCTATAAGGTTAATTCTAGCCTTAGTGGCTAGTTTTGATATAGAGCTACATCAAATGGATGTAAAGACTGCTTTCCTCAATGGAGGATTGAATGAAAAAAACTACATGAAACTTCATGTCTGTTTCTTTGAAAAAGGCAGTGAACACAAGGTTTGCTAATTGAAAAGATCAATCTCTAGCCTTAAACAGTCTTTAAAATAATAGTATTTGAGATTTCATGAAAAAACCATGTCGAATGGGTTCGATATGATTGATAAAGATCATTGTATTTATCATAAAAGCTCTAAAGATAAATTTGTCATTCTGACTTTGTATATAGATGACATATTTATAGTAGGAAATGACATACAGTATGTAAATGAAATCAAAGGATGGTTATCTTCTAACTTTGAAATGAAAGAGATGGGTCAGGCAGGCTACGTTCTTGGAATTAAGATTTCAAGAGATCATTCAAGAAGGTTATTATCTCTCTTGTAAGAGATATATATCAATAAGGTCCTTAAATGATTCAACATGCAAAACTGTAAACCCATTGATAACCCCATTACTGAGAATCAATTTCTTAATAAGAGTATATGTCTTGAGATACCAGAAGAAATGGAATGCACGAGAAACATTCCATATACCACTGTTGTGGGTAGTCTAATGTATGCAATATTGTGTATAAGACCTGATATATGCTATGCAGTGGGCATAGTGAGCAAATATCAGTCTAACCCAGGTGAAGCACATTGGAAAATAGTGAAGAGGATACTTAGATACCTCAAAGGTACCGTTAACTATTCTCTTTGTATCAAGGTGAGGATCTGTAATTGAAAGGATACACAGATCTTGATTGGGAAGGGATGTGGATGAGAGGAAATCCACCTTAGGTTATGTATTCTTGCTTGGCAAGTGTGCCATCTCATGGAATAGTAAAAAGCAAACCTATGTAGTCCCATCAACTATGGAAGTTGAATTTCTTGCTTCCTATACAGTAGTACAAAAGGTAGTTAGGTTAAAACGGTTTGTAAACCATTTAAGAGTAACTATCTTAGAGGTACTAGTGACAGTCAGTCATCTATCGATATACCGACATTAAGTATCAATACACCAAAGATATTGTTTCACGAGGAGAAGTGAACTTACAGTACATTTTCTCGCTGGATATAATTATAGATCCATTAACAAAACCTGTATTGACGGATGTATTTTGAGAGACACATTAAAACTCAAAGATTGCACAGGATTCAATTTCTATAATCTTATGAAATCCCTTAGCATTATTACTTATGAATAATAATTGAGTTCATTGTTGGCAATACAAAAGTGTGAATGTTTATATGTGAACATTTACTGTCATTTATTTTATGATTAAGCATATTGGATAGAGAAGTAGCCCACTCACATTGGTATTTACCTTAGTTTTGATAACTAGTTGACAAAGATTAAGATGAGGCTATTTTTAAACAAATGGTGAACTCGAGAGCCTATTCAAAATAAAAGTGTCGTTTTCCAGAAAATACAAGATTAGTCTTATTAAGGTGCAAAATAAAGACATACATAAGGTTGTATGCTTTGGATTGAGATCCAAACCAGATTAAGTGTAATCCTATGATAAGTTAAACGTAACTATCATATTTTATCCTAAAAGCCAAAGTAGCCTTGAAGTGGAAGGACTAAAGTTGGATGCTTCGGTACGTCATGATCTTATGCTTCTGTATGGTGTTAAAATACATTTTGTGAGGCATTCACTCATTTAAGGGAAGGAAAGAATACCATGTTTCATACCATGTTTGCTTCAAATGATCAAGGGTATGGAATTTAATGTGAACGATCTCAATTTTTCCTAGTGTGAGACTTTAACTAAGTTTCGATCCTTAGAACCCTTAACTTATCCCTAAAGTATAGTTCAATGTAGCTAGCTTAGTTAGTCTTTAAGAGGCTGCAGAATATTTAGCCTAGCAGGTCTAACTAGAAAAGGGAACTGAATCATGATGGATGGCATAAAGTAAGAGGGAAGCTAGCTTTTTTTATCACATTCAATTGGTTCATGGTTTACCTTCATGTCTATTATAGTTTCTATGAGTAGAGACATAATAGTGAATACGAAAATTATTTTATGAGATCCTGAGTTAAAATAATCAATGTGAAAAGGCAATCTAAGGTTAGCATATGTGGATAAAAGGATCTTGTTTCTTTGAGATGCTATATATCCATAACAAGTGTGTAGCAATAACGCTATTGATGTATGATGGTCACACGGTCTATTTACTTGTATGATTGGAGATTATGATTGGATTTTGTTTCGTCACGTGCGAGTGGGAGATGAAGGAGTATGGATATGCCCATGACTCTAAATTTGAGAAGTAAATGAAATATTTTAATATTGAATATATCTGTTATAGAAATTAATTCATATACTGAATACGTTAGTTACGAAAATTAATTTCTATTCTAAATATGTCAATTACGAAAATTAATTCCTATACTGAATACATCAGTTATGAAAATTATTTCCTATATTAAATGTGTCAGTTACAGAAATTAATTACTATATTGAATACGTCAATTACACAAATTAATTTTTGTATTTATTATCTTCCTAATTTAGAAATCCGAAAATTTCTATAAATAGAGCTTATGAATTCATATTTAGGGGTTGTTTGGTTGCTAGTTTTTCATAAGGAATTCTAGAGAGAATTTCTTTTCTCTTAACTCATTCCTTGGTTTCTTCAAAGGGTATTTAATCTGTGGAATTGTTTCCATTATCCCGTACAATGATTTGTGGATAATAGCTATACTGGTAATGCAAAATAGGATCATTCGCTTTTGCTTCCGCTTCTCACTACGCTACAAGAGGTAAAAGAGTTAATCAAAAATATTTGATTTATGCTATTTATTGGGGTACATAAATTCTAAAATAGCCCATAACTGTTAATTTTCTCTTATGAAAATGGGAGGTGAAGTTAAAGGACAAGTGTTTGAAGCCATTTAAATATGGATACTCACTTGTTTTCTTTCGATTTTTCTCATTAACCTATGATCAAAAATGGCTCTAATATTACTGTTGGGAAATTCTTAGGATTAAAAATATTAATTTAATATCCACCAAAAATCAATTGCATATGCCTGTTTATAGGCTTATATTTTAACCATAAACTTAGGCCACTAATTCCACCAAATAACTAACTCATAACTCCATTTATCCACTAACTATACTAACACCATTAACGCTACTAACTAAATAACAATTAACACAAATATTATAAAAATGTTAAAATAAAATTCACTAATTTAGTCATTACATAGAAATTAATGATTTTGAGTCAATTCTCCAACAAATACACTTTTGACAAAAGTTTTTTTTACAAATATATTTTTAATGTAACAAATTTTATTTTGCAAAACTAATCATAAAAATATGTTAAAAATTAAAAATTAATTTCAAATGTAGAGATTGATCATTATAAATAACAATATTTTTGTACTAAAAATATAAATTAATATCTTCATAATATTAGTATTTAATATAAAAAATTAATCGAAATGATACGTGTATTTTTCCTTCTCGAAAAAATGAATTTAAATTAAAATAATTGGCAATATTGTTGCTTATTAATTTAGAATTATCTAATGGATTTGCTTGAATGGTTTGAGATTCGATCACTTTGAATTCACATCGGATTGAATTTTCAAATTAAATTCACTAGTTTTTCTTTTACATCGTTAGATTAATTGACTAATTTTTAAATTATAAAATCAAATTTCATTTTAATATTATTTTTTTAAATATCATTAATTTAATTTCAATTATTTTTAAGATATTTAATGCGAATTCTAAAAATAAACTTCTGTGTATATTGTAAAATGTTTTAAATTACATAATTAATGAAAAATTCTAATAATATAAAAATAATATAAGATTGAACAGAATCAGGCTGAATCCATAATTATATGTAAAGTTCAAATATGCCCACTAAAAAGTAAGCTTTTCATGATTTTCGATTGCAATTTTTAGATTTAATGTAGAGTTATCAATTTAAGAATGAATTATGCTTAAACAAATATTATTGATATTTTTTATAAGCTGAAGATTATTATTGCAAAAGCAAATAATTACCCCATGGCAAGAGCATGACTGTCAAATCCAAAAACAAAAGGAAAAGATAGTCCACTGTCAAGGATTAAAACAACAAACAACTAACAAACCAGTAACAAAAAGCAACTAGATCTAGCTAATTAAAATAACCAGTATCAGAACTCAAGGTCGAAAACCACAGAGGCCCTATCCAAAAGTCTTCAACTTAAAAAACCAGACACTGTGTTAACTAAATTGTTTGAAATGCTCCATAAAGGAAGCTAGCCACTACTACCAATACAGATTCAACTAGCCCACCACTAAAAAGAAAGCCAAACTGCTAGTAAAATCCAAAAAAAAAAAGTTTAGCCAGTTGATCTGCAAATTGAATACTTTCTCTCCTATGAAGAGGGTTTATGCAGAATACAAGGAATTTTGAACCAAGCCAAAGAAAACCAAAGAAAGCCACACCAAGCTAAAGAAACCAAAGAAAGCCAAGCATTAAAAAAAATAGAGACAACTATTGGATTACCGTAGAGTTCATTGTGATAGCCAATTACAAATTATTAGATCCAACAATAGACTAGGCGCACATGCTCAGAAATCAGTAGCCAAAGGTACGAGACTAAACCTTTTTGACAAAATAGATTCATAGCTAGATGCTACCACCTGATAACCCATATACCAAATAGCATCAACCCAAGGGAAAGAGGCATAGGTAACTAATAAGTGTTGCTATAGCTAGAACCTAGAATTGGTCTACCATAACCCTAGAAATCATCAGGTAATAGCATAATACAGGCCCCAGAGGCTAACATTAGAAGCCAGTAAGCTTGTGAGTCCACTGACCAACCCAACCACCCTAAAACTTTACACACCAAGACTAGAGTAGACATTTAACCAACAGTATTTAAACACTACATGCCCATAAATTGAAGCTGATAGTGCACCACAAAGGTTGATATTCCACAATGCCCTACAGACCAAAGATGCCAATAACAGGAAAAGAAGACTAATATATTCATAACAGATATCCAAAAATGGACAAATCCAAGGAACTAAGAAGCTAGCAAGAACAAATTTCTTTCTACCTTAACCAAGCTATCAATTCAACATTATAGTGAGCACCCTATTTTGCTAAATTATCAATAAAGAAGTTACTTTCTCTATGCTTGTGGACAAAGTGAACCTTTTTAAATCTACTAATAAGATTTCTAATGTCCTTGAAAACACTTGCCAGCTTCTATGGCCTTTCGAAATCAATATTATTCAACTAGGATACTACCATTAGCGAGTCCAACTCAAAGATTACCTCCTTGTTTCGTTTAATAAGGAATTAAATGGAGATCTCCAATGCTTTGTACACTGCTAATAGCTCTATTACATGAGAGAAATTCACTCCAATATTACAAGAGAAAAGGTATAAGACCACACCTGAAGAATTATGTAATACTCTACCAATTCTTGCAGTGCCTAGAGTTCCATAGCTTGAACCATCTATGTTCCATTTCAATGTCCCATGAACTGGGGGTTCCCAAATTGATATAGGCCTCAACCTAAAGCTAGGCTACATCTTCTTAATGTTTTCCAATGCTAAGATCAAATCTTGCCCATGCAAAGTAGAGAAATCTTTGTATACCTTGATCCAAAATGATGAGCGAGCCAAGCAGAGGTGAAATAAAGAGATGAAATATATCCTTTTAGAACCTGAAAATACTAATGTATTTCTTTCCAGCCAAATAGACCAAACAGAAACCTGCAAGATAACGTTCCACACCTTTTTACTAATTGTTTTGCTTGCATAGAATTGTCATTGCCTAAAAAGGTCTTTAAAGCTATCGGGAATGCAAAATTGAAAACCCCACCAATTAATTACTTTATATCACAGAGAAGATGATAAAATACATGTAACCAATAAATGGTCAATACCAATGTTTTGAAACTTGGTTTGATCCGGACGGTCGAACCGATTGGATCGTGATTGGGTAAGAAAACTGGATTGGTCCAACATAAAACTCAAAAAAATGAAAAAACTCAAATTAAATCGGGTTGGACCAAAAAAACTCGAATTGAACCTGGTTGGACCGAAAAAAGCGGGTTAAACCGGTTAGACTTCAAAAACTTTTGAGAAAAAAATAATAAATTAGAAAAAGGTTTTCTTATTTTATTATATCTCATACATGTGGTTGGAAAATTATAGATTTATATAATTTGATTTATTTTTATTATTATAATTAATCAAATTTTAATTTTTACCCTATTCAATCAAGCTTGTAAAATATTTTTGCATAAAATTATACTTTTTTCTGCATAGTTCAGTATTATTAATTACATCTATTCATGAAACTTGCGGTAGTTTGTACATATGTTAAATCAATTTATTTGAATATTTTTTTGATATTATGTGCATTTATTTGGATATTTATTACTTAAGATAATTTATTTGATTTTTATATTTACAAAATTTATTGGACTTAAAATTAATATTTTTATATTGATATTTGGTAATTAATAGATTTTTGAATGCATTTTTACATACTACATATTTAATTTATTGTAAATAATTATATTTAAAAAATAATAAAAACTCCAAGTTGACCTAATCAAACCAATTGAAACATGACTCAGTTGGCAGATCGAGTCGACTTTCGGGCTGAGTTTCAAAACATTGGTCAATACTTTCTAAATGTTCCTTATAAAAAGGGTAAAGATCCTCCTGAGGAGATAAGATTCCCCTGCTTACAAGGAAGGATTTAGTACTAACCCTTTTCATAAGATATAACCATATGAATAGTTTGACTTTAGGCAGGGCAAGTTTTTGCCAAAAGATGTAAGTGAACTCTGATAAATTATCCGATACCATAGGAGAGTGACCCAAAAGGCTATAAGCCGATTTCATCGAGAACTTACCTTTTGCATCATGGATCCAAATTTTCCTTTCAGCTCGACCTAAGAAGAGAGAGAAGGAGTTGATAGCCATCATAAGCTCTTCCAACAATTCTAGTACCCACTACATAAGAACCCTCCTCTATTTTAATTCCCAAATCCATTGCCTTCTAATTCATCTTCCACAATCTGCCACTACCAAGCTTTGTAAGAGAGAAATATTGAATAGGTGAGGGAATTTTGCTTTTAATGGCACATCCAATAACCATCGATCATTCCAAAAGCAACATGATCTTCCATCCCTAACATCAATAGCTAGGCTGCTAACCAAAAGTGGAGAGGGTATGATTTTATCAATATCTCTCCAAATAGATGAAGAGCGCTGGTCATATATTGCTTTTAGAATTAAGCATCTATTAATCTTGTATTTCTTGAAAATAAGCTCTTGTCATAGCGAGTTATTCGATGGGTCCAATTTCCAGTACCACTTGAATAATAGACTTTGATTTATGTGAGAAATAGAACTAATACCCAATCTACTAAGCTTCTTTGCTATTTCCAAAAGGCTCCATTTGACTCTGTATATCGCTTTTTTGCCATCAACCCCACTCTAAAAGAAATTCCTTATGAATGAGCTAAGAGAATTGATTACTTCAATTGGCATTCTAAATATAGACATGTAGTAGATTTGTAAGCTCATCAACATAAACTTTATCAACGTGAATCTACCTGCCATAGATACATATTTACCCCTCCAACTAGCGAGCTTACTTTAGAATTTTTATATAAATGGCTTTCAAGTATATAGTCTTCTCGAATTAGCTCCTAAAGGCAGTCCCAAATAGGAGCAAGGAAGCTATTGTACCTTACACTTTATTATTTTTGTGTACTCCTAACATTAACATCAATCAAAAAGCTTTTTTGAAAATTTACCGCTAACCCTGAAGAAACTTTAAAAACTTTTGACACCCTTTTCAAGTGAAGGATACTAAGAGCATTCAGTTTTAGGAAAATTAAAGTGTCATTAGTATATTATATATGAGTCAATGACAATTCTAAGGAATTTAAAAGTGAATTGATGCCTTTGAACAACTGGAGTTCGACTTCGTTTTTAATAAGATCGATAAGCCCTCCGCCGCTATTAAAAAAAGGAATGGAGAAAATGGGTCACCTTGCTGTAACCCCCGAGATAGGCAAAATTCAAATGCCAAGGAGCCATTCACTAAAATGGAGACATAAGTCGAGCTAATATAGCTTTTAATCCAAAACCTCCATTTCCTACCAAAATTCATCAGCTCTATTATTTTATCTAAGTAACTCCAGTTGACTAAATCAAAAGCCTTGTGAAAATCTTCCTTAAATAGTATACCTCTCTGATTATGAGTCTTTAAAGAGTGAATAACTTCATTTGCTACAGGAACTCCATCAAGAATTTACCTTTCTTGGATGAATGCACACTGCTCTTCTGAGATAACTTCACCTAGCACTGTTTTTAGTCTGTTTGCCAATAGCTTTGCGACTATTTTGTATAAGCAACCAATAAGGCTAATAGGGCGATAATCCTTAAGGTGGGAGGCACCTATAATTTTTAGAATAAGCATGATGAAAGAGGAGCAAGTGCCTTTTGGGAGCTGTCCATCAATAAAAAAATATTTTACCAAGCAAACAATGTCATCTTCGATTATATTCCAAGATCTCTTTATAAAAGCAAAATTAAATCCATCAGGATCCGATGCCTTATTGCTATCACAACTTTAAACCATTGTTTTAATCTCCTTTATAGTAATAGGAACCTCCAAAAAAAGAGCTGAAGATATAGCAAGTTTCCTGAATGAATTGGCTATAAAAGAAAGCCTACAAATGCATCCTTCCCTGAAAAGAGAACTATAAAATTCAAAAATCAACTTCTTAATATGATTAGGATCGATGAATACACCTTCTGAGCTCTCTAGTCTGTTGATATGATTATTATTATCCCTCATAGATGCTGACAAATGAAAAAAAATCTTGTATTTTGATATCCCTCCTTTATCCATTTGATTCTTAATTTTTATCTCCAAATCGACTCCTTTGCCCTTAATTTTCCCCACAATTCTTGAACTAATTAGTTCCTTTTGAGCATCGTGAAATTTTTTATTACATCATGCATCTCTTTAATCTCCAGATCATTATCGAGGCTATCAATTTCCTTCTCAAGGCTATCAATGATCTTGTCTACAATACCAAAACTACGCAAATTCCAATCTTGAATGAATGTTTTTAGACATTTTAGCTTTAAGTGAACATTTTACACCTATACATTACTTAAGTTATCCCACCACTACCAAACATGTGTAAGAAAATTAGCATCTAATAGGCATGCATCAAGAAATTTGAATAGCTTTGGCCCTTAGTTAATATTAAAGCAATCAAGTACTATTTGGCATTGATCAAAGATGCTTTTAGGAAGTGCATTTTAATATAAATTACTGAATTTTAGATGCCAATCTTTATTGATAAGAAAGTAGTCTATTCTACTTCTACTCACAGTGTTTCCCCAAATGATTTTTTTCCCAACAAGAGGCAAGTCAATCAAGCCAACTTTAAGCATAAATTCTTGAAATTTCTTATCTTTGCTTCCTAAATTCCCATTCCATCTATCACTAAGATATAACATTGCATTAAAGTCCCCACTTAAGAGAATGGGATACTCATAAGTAATTAGGGACTCTAATTGACACCAAAGATCCTCCTATTTTGACTCACCAGTAAGGCATAAATAGCAATTATCATACATTGTCTATTATAAGCTGTTAAGACCCCTTTTAATGCTACCAATCCTACTCTAAAATTCATAGAAGAAATATAGAAAAATCCAGTACCCTAAGCAATAAAGATCCCACCATTATTCCTTTCTACATCCCTAGACACCCAGTCAAAATTTTTATTCCCTTACAGCCTCTTGATATGGTTAAACAAAATCCCCTGCATTTTGGTTTCTAGCAAAATTACCATATCTAAATTATGCTTTCTAACATAAGAAGCCACCAAACTCTTCTTCACCCCTAATTTAATCCCCTGATGTTCCAAGATAGAAAAATCATGAGAAAAAAATTAGAAGAAAATACCCGGTACCATAGCTCATATGGTGGAGAGATTATATCCCATCTATCTCCTTCTTTCATAACTCCCTTTCTTCGCTCTTCAAATCTAATGAAGGCAGATAACATTTCTTTTTTATTTTTTGGCATTATCATTTTGAGCATATCAGTAACTTCTAGGATCTTTTATGCCTTATCTTATGGGTTTAATGTCTCATCTATCCTAGCTATATTAATTTTGTTATTGACGTTCAACAAACATCCATCTGAAAGAGAGTCTCCTGCACTAGCTTCTAACCTGTTGGTTCTAGAGGTCGATCTTAATATAGTTGTAGCCTTCTTCGTTATTTTTCTGGCTTCCCCTTTTTTTCTTCTTCAATTTGATTATCTCCACTTGGTAAAAGGAACCAATTTTCTTTACTTTCCATTTCTTTTTTTGCAGGTGCGGTGAAGATGCCCTATTAGAGCATACTTAAGCTATTGCCACATTGGGTTCTAGACACTGAGAATCACTTAATCCATTAAGCTAACCATTAAATGGTACCAAATTTAGCCCATTAAGAGTGGAACTTTAAAATACCAATGGGACTAAAGAGATAATGTTACTGAGACTTTTTGTTAACTTCATTACGTGGATTTTGCTCCATTAAGAATGGACTTCTGCTCTGTATCTAATGCCTAGAGCCAAGCAACATTCCTTATTAACTAACTGAGCATGTAGATAATCCTAGGGAAAAGGGTACCGTATTTGAGGTGTTTTCTCATTGGTTCAACAAGTGGATAGAAGAGGGAGATCCTTTTACTGCTTTGGGAGTCTATAATCAGAGTTATGGTTCACCTAAATCTTCTTCTGAGCATCAACTACTCATATTTTGATAGATCAGGATTAAAACTTGATGGTTCCTCAATGACTCTGAATGGATATGTTATCCCATCTATCTTGGTTGTAAGTATGTCATTGATGGCAGTAGGTGAAGAAGTTGCAATGAGAATCCTAGCCATATCCAAACTGTACTTTTTACTGGTGTTTCATCAAGATTTATGAAATTGCCATAGAGGGATATTATAGTGGAAAAGAAGCTAAGGTTACAACCATGCAAAGGAAAACCCTCGCATCTTACCCACATATAATGTTTTTTACATATGTCCTTTGGCTCTCATGCTTTAATCATTTCAAACCAAACAAATAGCCAGCTAGAACTAGATTCCAACATTTCCTACTTTTCTTTGCAGGAAGGAAATGTAAGAAGAACAAGATTTCTGCCCATTGGTTTGTATTTGTATGAAAAGTAACCCTACTCAATCATGGTGTTCTAAATACTAGTGATATTATGAGTTTTATGTAACCAACCAACCAAGCTTTTGGTTAACCATTCTCTATCTTCTTCAGCAACTTTGTATTTGAAGTTTATAAAGCCAGCATTTAGGTTCATATATGTATCTTTTCTTCTACCATCTGCACTACACAATTCTACTTTAATTACCTTGGCATAAGACCTAGTATCTCTGTAATTGTTCAAGTGCATAGGTTTTTTGCCCTTCACTTTATTCCTAGCTTCCACCTTGACACTGTAGTGAGCCATCTTAATAAGAATTTTTCTATCTCCTAGACATGCTCCATTTACTGTCTCTATAACCATTTCAATGCTCTTTGATGTATATAGGCTAACAAATCCGAACTTAGTACCTTTTGAGGTCATTTTTTTGGGGATAAAAACTTGCTAAACTACCCCATACCAGGAAAATATTTTCCTTACTCCAAACATTAACCAATCTAATAGAAAATTATCCATAAATAGTCTATACATCCTAAATTCTTTTTTAGAGCACTCAATCCCTGAAGAGGGAGCAGCTCCGAATCCACCTCTAGACCATATTTTAGGATTCGTGAGAGAATCTCTGCCTATTTATCGGAAGGGGAGGAAAGTCACTGATAGGTGTGAATTATAGTATGTTTTTATTGTATTTTAGATATTTAATTTAGTTAATTTAGTCTTAATTTAGTTAAACTTACGTTTAATTAGTTAAATTATGTGTTTTAAGGTTTAATTATAAGTTTTGGTATTTTCCAGGGCCAAATTGAAAAGAAAAATGACTAAATTGAAGAAAGTAAAAGTTTAGGGGTAAAACTATAAATTTTGAAAAAAGTGGCAAAATTGTGTCATGGAATACAGAGGCTCATCACTCAGCTGAGTGATGAACTTACTTCCCTGAGTGACATAGTCACTCATCCAAAGAAGAAAAATCACTCACCCATGAAAAGAAGTTCAACAGTTCAGAGGGAAATCACTCTCCCTAGTGATAAGGACACTCACCAAAGGCCAAAACTTCACTCTCTTGAGTTGTTTTATTATGCAATAGACAAAAGACTTCCAATTCAACTAAAATTCTAATTTAGCTCTGGATTAGGAAGAACAAGTTAGTAAAACTTCTTCTTTTGGCAAGATTATTCAACTATAAAAGCACCAAAGCATCAGAAGATCGAGGGAGGCTTTAATTACAAATTTTCTTAGTTTTAAGGTTAAGTTTTTTCTTTAATTAATTGTATAGTAGTTTAAACTTAGTTTTCTTATTTTTTTTTTGTTTTACAATTCTCTTAAAAGATTCAAGCTTTTTATTGAAGTCATCAAACAAAGTTTGGAGCTTCATGAGTATTGTATCTCTTTACTTTAATTGTTCTTTTATTTTCATCATGTTTGGTAAGTAGTTTTTCTATTTTTGCTAAGAAAAACTTGAACCCTTATATTTTCATTGTAATGACTTTACTTTGAGCTTTATTTCAATAAAAGTTTAATTATTTCTTAGTGTTGGGCAACTTTTTATCTTTGGTTATTATTGAATTAATTATTAACTTATTTTAATTAATATTTAATGATTGATTTATGCATGACTATTGGTTTGTATGTTTTTAGGTTAGTTTATTGGTATTAATGGATGATTATATTCTGAGTAAGGTGTAATTATATGTTGGTAATAGTAAGTTAAGACTAAGAAAAGTTGAACTAAGTATAGATTGAAGTTAAGTTTGCTTGTAAAATAGTTCAATAGATGTCTAGGAGTTTAAAACTGGATTTTTATGCTAAGTATTAGATTTATCATGAGTTTAATACTTAGAATGATATTTTTACATAAGATATCTGGCTTTATTACTAATTTTTTCATAATCACTTGTGTTCTCTTTTTAATTAAGTCATTACAATGGAAGTTGAGGTGGATAGTTCCTTTAGCAAGAGTATTTCAATTATTGCTTTGTTCTTAATTTATATTGGTCTAGTTTTATTTTTTTTAATTGTTATTTTAGTTTAGTTTTTATCCTTAAATTAAAAACTTGAGAAATAAACTCAGATTAATTCATATATACATATTTTGCTTAGCAATTCATATTTTTTTGGGTATGATATTTAGGATCTTAATCTATATTTTCCTATATTACTGGTCAATCTAGTATACTTGCTATACATCGGTCAAGTTTTTGGTGTCATTATCAGGGAATAGGTCAAGTTTTTAGTATCATTGCTAGGGAATAGGTAAAGTTTTTAGCATCGTTGTTGGGAAATAAGTGAAGATTTTAGCGCCGTTGTCGGAAAATAACGGTGTTGTTTGTTTGATATCTTTGATTGAGTTATTTTGAGATTTTTATTTTTTATTTTTTATTTTTTTATTTTTGATTTGGTGATTGTTCTTTGCAGGGAAATTTGAGATATTATTCATGATAATGCAAGATGAAGTCCAAAACTATGAATTGTTTCTTTTGAAATAATAAATGAATAATTTAATGAGAGAAAAAGGAGGAATTTGAGCAAGGATATTAAATTTTAGGTTGAAAGAGAAGAATGGGAGGTTACTTTTAAAAGTCAAGAGAAAAACTTTAGAGTGCAAGAAGAAAAGTTAAGGATTTAAGATGAAAAGTTTAGAAGTAAAGAGGAAAAGTTTAGAATTCAAAAAGAAAAGTTAAGGGCTCAAAAAGAGAAAATCAAGAATCAAGAGTGTTTATTGAGGGATAAAGAAGAAGGGATTGAAAGATTGAAATCTAAACTAGAACTCTTGAGTGTTACAGTGTAACTTCAAGGTGAGGGTGGTAAGGAGGAGGACACAAATCATTCATTAATGATGGATAAAGAAATATGTAGTTTTGAGGTACACAAAGAAGAAAAGGAACAATTCATATTTGAAGATAAGTCATGTGTTTATTTGGATTATGTTAGACCTCTTGTGAATTATGTATCACCAAAGGAGCAAGAAGTGTTCAATTCTCAAGTGGAAGCACTAAATTCAGTCCATTTGAAAAATTTATTTAGGCTAGAAGAGCTGGCAGAGTTCATTTTTGAAGAGCCAAAGGAGGAGTCACACTTTATCGAAGACATGGAATTTCCAGCTTTGGTGAACTATGATAAATTTCTTCTACTGATGGAAGAAAATGAGGGGCAAATTCCAAAGAGACCAATATTTGGATCACAAGCTCAACCTCCTAAGAGTAACATAAGTCAAGCTAGGACTCGATAAACCAGAACTTCTCTAACTTTTCTCTTCAAATTTTTATCAATTTTTTTATGATTTGTGCTTTTTTTTGTTATTTCCAATTAGTTACTATCTTGTCTTTAGTTTAAATTCATAGGCTTTTATAGTTTAATTCATGTTTCTTATGTTTGTTCATGAGTTTAAGATTTGAGGTGAAAAAAAGCTATTTCTAATGATTTGTGCTTAATTATCATGTTTGAATTAGTAAGTGCTTTTAGATAATTATAAAGCTCATATTGTTTTAAGGTAAGAGAATTACAACTTATTTAAACTTAACATGAGATTTATGTTTCTTGAGTTGTTTTCATTAGGTGTGAGTTTAATCTTATATTTGTTTAAGGCTTCATGAACTTAAGAAAACACTCTTCATTTATTGAGTTAAAAATTGAAGTTGAAATGTACTTTAACTGATTTATAGGTTTGCATGTTGCTTTGGCATCATTTCAAGTTGAGTTTGAGTGAAAATGATTTGGTTGTTCAAGGTGAAGAATTATTTGAGTGAATATAATACATGTTATATTTGATTTATGTTGTCAAATTATATGTTGTCATACTGCTTATCCTTGGCCTTAAGCATGAATTTGATTGAGTTTTGATAAGTTTTAATAAGCTTAAATTGCATGATTAAGTAAGAAACTTAAAAGAGAATTGAGATGTAAGAGCATTTTAGTAAGTTGGATTTCATGTTTTATTACTGCATGTTCTTTACATTTTAAGAGTGTTGTAAACTGGTTTACAAGTTTCAAAAATTAAGTTTGACAGAGTTTTAACATAAATTGGTTAAGCTTGGATTTACATGAGTGAAGGTTTAACTTTGAGTTAATGCTATTATTGGGGATTGATTGATTTTTTTAGAAGGAATTAAGGTGAGCTTATATGAATTATATTTCTGCTGGTGCTATTTTGTGAAGAAAATTTTGAAATTTTAAAGTGCAGTAGAAAGATCACTCTCCTGAGTGTTCATAAGGCAAAATTTTTTCAGAGTTCAGTAGCCCCAAGCATGGTCTAGTGCCTTCCCCGCTCTCCTACATGGTCCTATCTTTCCCTGTCGCTCGACCGCGTGCATGCCTACTG
Organism: Excoecaria agallocha; assembly: GCA_037975025.1. Classification (NCBI taxonomy): domain Eukaryota; kingdom Viridiplantae; phylum Streptophyta; class Magnoliopsida; order Malpighiales; family Euphorbiaceae; genus Excoecaria; species Excoecaria agallocha. The sequence continues at coordinate 47,078,263 of CM075809.1, forward strand.
CTTAACACTACTTCCTTCGCTCGCCCATGTGATTCCCTGCTCACCTATATCTTTTCCCCACTCGATCGTATCCCTCTTTTGCTCGACCATGCATCTGGGAACTGCCCCACCTCTTTTCTTCGCTCGCCCATGCCTCTTGCCCACACAATCAAGATTAGCCTGGCCCTTTTTTTCTTTTTCCTTTATCTCTCGCCTTCCTTTCCTCCCTCACCTTTCCTTCCTTTTCCTCCCCCACTCCCACTCCCCCTTCTTCTCCCCCACTCTCCCTTCATCTATTCACACATCACAATCATCACTCACCCACATCATCAATCACTCACTCACCTAATCACTCACTTAAGCACACACATATGATTTAAACTTGCATAACATGCACATTATCACTTGTATTAAGTTTTTATTATAGCTATGACTATTTTGATCATAACTTTTATTGCAGGTATCCGATTGACTATTATAATATATTTTTGAAAAGCTCATTTCAAGATGGACATTTACTATATAAGCTTCACCCTACATAACGGCTTATTTCAGGCCCTAAATAATGTTTAATCTTTCAATTTTCAATTTGAAGTTTTAGGGGCATTTTTTCATTGGTTTTTTATTTGCCTAATACTTTAAATTGCTTAATGAGATTAATTTACATAAATTGATGTGACTTTCTTGTTCTTAAACATAGGTTGGCTTAGTTTTTTTTATTTAAGTTATATTTTCTTTGCATTTCATTATTCTCAGCTACTTATTGTTCGAGATTAAATCTTATTGTTGGCTTAATTTAGGTTGAGATTATATTTAAATTGGTTTAGTTGTTTTGTCCTTACGAGGACCAATTAAAGTTTATTTCTTCCTTTTATTAAGCAAAACCATCACCAATTACTCTTAGATTTGAGATTTTGCACTCACACATTTAATGTCATTTCTGCAACATATTGATATTATACACTGAGCATTACAGCAAGTGTGGCTTAGGTGCATTTCTTCATGTGGCTACCATGATTCTTAAACCTTGCTTTTTGCACTATTTAGCTTCTAGAAGCATGTTTAACTTGTTCACTCAATTCCATTGAATTCGTGTCTTCTTTTGGTTTAATTGTATTTTTTTTGTTATGATTGATTCAAAATATTTTAATCTAAAGGCTCGCATTATACCATTTGTCACCTCTTTATTGGTTCCAATAATTTTATTTTCAAAATTTCATGAAAATTAGTTCAAAAATAGGAAAAATATTGCTTGAGATGCATCTAAATTTTTGGATCAAAATGAGATCATTTTGATGAATTTTTTGGTCTGACGGTGCCATTACCAATACAATAATTCATTTTTCTGTCTCCACTAAATTTTAATTTTTCACTTCCAAAAATTCGATTAAACTATTTTTGAAGGTTCCCTGTGATCAAAAAAAAATTCAAAAGCCCTAGACAATTGTTTTATACCCGATCAACTAGTGCACTATTCGTACCAAACTTGTTACTTATTATTATTTTTGAATTTTAAGGCCCTTTTAGACCATAATTTTACCTCAAATTGCATCCTCAAACTCTCCATGAATTTTGCTTTCTAGTGCTCTAGAAAAGTGCCCATGGTTCTCAAGTGGTACTATTTATAGCTCGAAAAGTACTATTTATGAAATCATAATTTTTTGAGTGTTACAATAAACCCTTGATTTTAAATAATACCATGAACACCATATTTTATTTAATAAATACAAAATGTTACCACTGTCTTCAGCTCCTACCATTGCCACCGCATCATCATCGTTGCCACCACACTGCCTCTGCTGCCTCTAATGTTGACCCTTGTCAATGCAATAGTAGTAATTGATACAATATATATATATATATATATGTGTGTGTGTGTGTGTGTGTGTAAACATTATAATATACATATATAATTAAAGAAAAATATGATATAGTTGTAAATATACAAAATAGTCTTCCAAAAAATAAATAATAAAAACTGAAAATAATTTTTATTTAAAAAAATAAAATTTTATAATTTTATCAAACGCACCCTAAATTATTTACTTGATTGTTAATTTATCTACTAACATATATTCATGTTTTTTTATTGATATATGAAAGTTGTATTCTATAATTAATTTTTGTGTCTAAATTAGTAATATTTAAAATCATTTAATTTTTCATATTTTTTTAAATAATATAGTACATTATTGTGGACCAAATACGATATAAAATATTATATGCTAATATAATTTTTACCAAATACTGTATATAATAACACAAATTAATACAATATAACGAACCAAACGTGTCCAACATTTCATATTCTAAGCTTATTGAGTTGGGCCAAACAAAGCCCGCAATGAAGGACCAAAACTATTAAACTTGATAACTAAGCTTAATTAACCATCCATTTAACCATTAGTAAGAATTTTATTACATTAGCCCACCGAAGTCTACAAATGAGCTACATACACCAGATTTCTCTTTTCTACTTTTTTCTTTCCTCTTAATTTATTATTGCCACAACACTTGTAATTCTACTGCTAACTTAAATCTTTTGAGGGTTGTATTTTCATGACCTCCAAGCTATAGTGGTCCGTGTATTTTAGACATCAAAACTTCAAAATTTAAAATCCATTCAATCAAATCTCAGAACCCAAACTAGTTTGTTTCCACCATTTCCATTTTCTTCAATAGACAAGTTTTAATTAAATTTGAACCATATGCCTCTCCTTGGATGTCCACATACTGAGGTTTTAAGCAAAAAACTAATTTATATCCCGCATCTTATCTAATTGTTTAATTTTATCATTGTACGTGAATATATCATTTTAAGACCATATGCTTTTCTAGTGATTAGAATTACAAACAATGTTCTTTCTATAAATCTTCAGAAAGGAATAAAGAATATTATTTTTTTTCTTTCTGTAATTTATCATTTAATCGTCGAGATGTCACCGTAACTATAACAATGATATTTTTTAAAAAAATGGCATCTGAATCACATGTTCAATCAAATTAAAAATTTTCATATTCATTTATGCAGTGCAACAAGCCAATTACACTTTGTCATGCGTGCAAAATAGTTTTTTTTTTTTTTTGTGCATGGTAAAATGTAATTGATTTAATCCATGAGTTTTTTAATGTAGCTGGACTAAAAAATGCATTGCAACATAAGAATATAAATTATCTATTGGATTAGATCTCCTATAATTTAGGTGTTTATACATAGAGAGAGTCTCACAAGAGACGAGATCACCATACTAATAAGAATAAGAGCTCTAATTATAATGATGATAATAATGATAATAGAATCTAGAGAGAGGAGAAAAAAAAGAAAAAGAAAAAGAAAGACACTTTAATTTTAAATCTTTTTCAAATTAAGAGATACAAAAAGACACTTTAATTTTAAATCTTTATCAAATTAAGAGATACAACTCCTACCAAGCTAAGCCTGTGGATGCAAATATGTTCTTTCCAAGAAAAATAATGGGTATAGACAAGAATTCATCTTGTAATAATAATAATAATAATAATAATAATAATAATAATAATAATAATAATAATAATAATAATAATAATAATAATAATAATAATAATAATAATTTGGTGTAGAATGGAGTGATAATTATTATATGCAATTGAAATCACGAGGAAGCTTCCTGCCACAATGATCCAGCAACAAATTCAAATTAACATTAAGTTGTGCTAAAGGAATGCCCATGACAGTAGCTTTGATGGTATGGCAAAGACAAGCAGCGGCTTCAAGATCAACAAGTCCATCAAGGAGGCTACAGCAAGGGCTTGAAGATGGGTGCCCTATTGAAAGGTTTATTAAATTTGTCAACAAATTCCCACATGCACTCAACTTTAGGGCATCCCTTGGGCATATTGGTTCTGATCCTGTTGATGGGGGTGGTGGGCAATTTGTCGAGTTCACTGCTGTGAAGAAAAAGAGATTGAGCAAGATAAGAAGGGTAGCTCTTGAAGCCATTTGTCTGATTGAGTCCTTAATAAATGGTTTTTGATAGATAAGGTTTGATTATCTTGAACTGATGAAAATCGTGAAGTAAAGCACAGTTTTTATAGATGAATTCTTAAGTAAACAAATAGTAGGGAATATAGGCTTAACATTTAATTTTGGTTTAGTTAATAATTTAATGGCTAATTATTCATTTTTCATAACTTAATTGTTTTTAGTTAGTTCTTTTTGTTTTTCCACTTCCCTTATCAATCAATAAGTTTTTTGGTTTGATATTTCCGATTTAAGGGGCTATTCATTATTTATTTTGGAAAATTCAGTTTAGGCAAGTTCTATAAAATAAGTAAATAAAATATTGCCACTTATATATGTTAATTGTCATCTCATTTTTTTTTCAACCAATTTTATATAAATGACTGTGCATTATTGGTTTTGGTAAAAAAAACTTGCCAAAACAAAATGTAAGCAAGAAAAGATCATTTTTGTTATTTTTTGTCCAATTATTTTGGGAATTAAGGGTATTTTAATACGTGCAATATGTGCTAGTCGTTAGTTCGTTCTAGCTACGAAAGATCGTCATGGTCATGGCTAGAAGTCCTAGGTATGACTTTTTTTATAGATATCTTTTCAACGAAGATATGTTTGAATTTTTTAGGGTTAATTAAAATAAAAAACCTAAACTATAAAATATCTTACAATATTAGATTCCATCTTCTAAATCTTAGAATGTTGTATCCTATCTTTGAAATCTTACAATGTCAGTTTCCAACTTCGACTCCACTTCCAATTGAGTGACTGCGTCGCTATTTCATCGCTATTTCGTCATTCCCCTTTCAATAGCGATAGAGTTCCTCAATTGAAATGGGAGTTGTAGTTGGAAACTGGTATTATAAGATTTTAAAGATAAAAACTAACATTGTAAGGTCCCATGTTGTTTTGCCCTTAATTTGTAATTAACCCAATTTTTTTTATTACCATGTACATGTTATGCTCTTTTGATAATAAAAGGATAGACTGCATGTATAAATTTTCATACAAATATAGTATACTTAATTTTTTTCTTTTTCTTTTAAAAAAAATTGGTAGTGAAAAGAAATATTAATCTTATTAAATATGAATTCAATTGTCATTATGAATTCACTAAAATAATTAAAAAATTGGATGCAAAAGAATACAAGAAATCTTTTGTTGATCCAAAAACAATAATAAGATGACTAGGAAATTATTGATAGATGTTTATGGAATTTCCCAAAGAAACATGTGATGAACCCAATATAATTTATACAAATTGATAAGTAACTTAAAAATAAAAAAATAAAAAGTTTTTTAAGCACACTGAAAGCCTTCAAGAACGTGTTTTCCACACGAACCAAGCAATTAGGCTGATATTTGGATACAATTTCAGTTTAGGTTAAGGCCTAAAAGACTGACTTCGATGGTGATGCAAAGGCAAACAATAGCTTCAAGATATACAAAATCAGCAATTAGGCTGATATTTGGGTACAATTTCAGTTTAATCCATTTCTTTTCCCTTTTTGACCTCTCATCTGCTATATCTTTTATATAGGTCCATTTTCGGTGAAATTTTTTCAACCCTTTCGTAAGTTCTATATATATATATGTGTGTGTGTATATGTATGTATTTTTAATTCTTCCTTCAAATTATTTATTGAATAAATATACCTATCTTTTAACCTAACTTAATTAACCCCTCTCGTAACATTCTTATATATATATAGAGAGAGAGAGAGAGAGAGAGTGAATTGTATACAGTATATTCGTGAGGCATGCTGATGACGTACGTGGCAGTTCCTTTCAACCTCTGGTTAGTTCCCCAGTATCTCAAACTCTCTCTTGGTCCCCGCCCCCTTCTTCCTATCTAAAATAGAACACGGATGGGTCTTCTCATGGAAAACTGGGTCCCTCTGGTATTGGTGGTGTCTTCAGAAACTTGGAAGGTGCCTTCCTCTCTATTTTCTCTTGTAATATGAAGATTATGGAGTCAAATGAAGCGGAACTGAGAGCGGTTGACAAGGCTATCTTAATTTCCCTCAATTTTCTTCTTAGGCACAATGCACCGGTGATTTTTGAGCTAGACTCTACTAATGTGGTGGCTTGGCTGTCAAAGCCTATGGAAGCCAGACCTTGGAGGTTTGCAGCGATTTTTAACGCCATTGAAAACAAGCTTGCTCTCCTCAGTTTTTACTCCTTTCAGCAGAAACTACATGCCTGCAATCAGGTAGCTGATATGTTGGCAAAATTCGGGGTGGACAGGATTCAAAAATTTATTTCTTGGCTATAATTTGTAGGTGTATAGCATCGGGATAATTTTGGGTTGGCTTGGACAGCAATGGTTGATCCTTTGATACAGAGTTGATTATCTTGTCAATTTGAGCTTATGAGGAAACATGAAGCTTTTCAATGTGTCAACTGTCGGGACTTGGTTTTGGCAAGGTCACGGAGGTGTTTCAATTTTTTTCTGGAATTTTCAGTGGAGTAGTGGTTTACTTCTTCAACGGTTGGCTTTTGCTATACCACTTTAATTTCCATTGGAAAAATGCTTTCCTCTACCATAGTTGTCTGCTCGTGATTTTTCACTGCTAACAGATTGTTTATGTCCTGCCCTGTTGACGAAGTTTATTCCAGTTGGGTTTGCTGAGGGTCTCTGCTTAGGTGGTTCCCTTTCAGACCTGTAATTACTGGACAATTTCTTAGCTTGGTACCAGTGCTCTATTCTCTGTCTTGGCTTATTCCTGCCTAGCTTTGGAATCATTCTGCTATTTGGAAATTTATTCTTTAGTTTGGGATTTGGGCTCCTATGCTTCTTTTCTACGTAGTGGTCTCTGCTGATGGTTAGCTGGAGCTTTTTTGGACAATTTGTTGTTGAAGCTCTTTTTGTTTGTTCGTAGCCTAATCCGATTGGATATGGAGTTTTATTTCTTTAGTCTGATGTTTCATGTGGTTTTGGATTTATTTTTCCTAGTTTGCGGATGAATTATCAGGTCTTGTTTGTCGTTATCCTAGATTGAACTGATTGTACCTTTTATTGTCAATATATTCCTGGCTTATAAAAAAAAAATCTAGGAATAAATACACTTGAGTTACATACAGGATAAGAATGAAAAACACATGGCATACCAGAGTAACAGCTATAACCAAAATAAAAAGTACATATATCAATGCCAAGATTGGATGAATATAGCAAATATATAAAAGTTGTCAATGCCGAGAACGGAGGAGATAATATCTCTTGACACCTTGTTTTAAGCTAATGCAGGTCGAAGAAGTAGTCAAAACTTGCTATGCAAGAAGAGAAAACAGGCGGTCGGCAGAGGCTTAGTGAAAATGTCCCCAGTCTGATCCTCAGTTGCAATAAACTTAATATGAAGTTAACCTAAAGCAACACGCTCACATACAAAATGATAATCCAACTCGATGTGTTTGGTGTGAGCATAGAAAACTGGGTTAGCGATGAGATAAATGCATGGCACCAATGTTGTCACTATTGGAGAATGCTTCAAAGTTTACCAAGTCAATAATTACCTGTTAGCAATTAGACTTTTTTTTTTTTTGATAAGCCAGCGAGAATTATTAAAACCATACAGAGCAATTACAACTGGGAAAGGCCAAAAATCAGCCTCTGAAGCACTTAGCATTACATCTCAAAATGAAAAGGACAGATGGGCAGCCCCCTGAAGCCCGAGCCTGTGAAGAAGCCTCAGCTAGGCATAAGACCCGATCTTGATACCGACCTAAAGTCTCATAAAATCAGCAATACCTCATTTTCTGTGCAGCTTCTGAGATGCTATATTTAACCAATGACCAGAAGTTTGTTACAGCCAAGCAACTAACTCCTGCTCCCTATAAACACCCATTTTTGCCAGAGAATCCGCAACATGGTTACAAGATTTGGATTGCTGATGAAAGGAGAAGGATTTCAGCAAGATTAACTTGTTGTCTATGCTGTTGAAAATATTAGCAAATTTCCACGGTCTAGCAGCACTTGTGTTAGTCAACCAAGAAACAACATTACTCGAGTCCAATTCAAAAACTACCTCAGTGTTGGATCTCAAGAGGAAGTCTAAGGAAACGGATAGGGCTTTATCGAGAACTCTTAGTTCCGCTTCATTAGATTCCATGATGTCCAGTTTGCATGAGAAGATACATAAGAAATCTCCATGTGAATTCCTTGGAACACCGCCAGCACCAGAAGGGCCAGGCTTCCCATATGATGAGCCATCTGTGTTTCATTTTAGGGTAGAGGGAGGAGGTGGTGACCAAAATACGGTTGGCTTACTAAGATAACAATGGGGCATAGATCTGATATCGTCCACAGCTAGGACCGGGGGTTGATAGCTAGACATGTTCATGGAGCTATTGGACTTGATCCAAAAATCTGCTCTAGCAAGAATCAAATGAAAAACCCGCTCCTTTGAGATGGCAGCACCCTCAAACACTCTTGATTTAGTGGTTAAAATATCTATTTTCAGTTTAGTTTTTAAGTGATATTTTGTATTTGTAAGCCCACAAACAGGCCTTCTCATGACTTTTTGTTTAAATTATATTGCCCAAAACTCTCAGGGGTATCCATTTACTTCTTGTCTAAATTTTTCATCCAAAACTTTAAGAGGGTATCCCGTTCCTTTTAGTCTAACTTTTTTCCCAAAATTCCAATGAATATCCATTTGTTTTTTTCTAATTTTTTTTGTCCAAAACCCTAGGCGATACCCTTTTTTGTAAATATTTTTGTCAAAAACTCCAAGAATACCACTTTACTTTTTATCTAAATTTTTTACCCAAAACTCAAATACATACACCTTTATTTTAGTCTAAATTTTTTGCCCAACACTGCAAGGGGTAGATTTTTGCTTTTTGTTTAAATTTTTTTGGTCAAAAACTCCAAGAGTTAGCTCTTTCCTTTTTATCAAAATTTTTTCACTCAACACTCTACAGGATACTTCTTTGCCTTTTGTCTAAATTGTTTGTCCAAATCTCCACAAGGTACCCCTTTACCTTTTGTCTTTTTTTTTTCCAAAACTTTATGGTGTACCTCTTAACTTTTTTATTTAAATTGTTTTGCCCAAAACTCCAAGTGATACCACTTTGATTTTTTTTAAACTTTTTTGTCCAAAACACATGGGAGTACCTCTTCGCTTTTTACTTATTTTTTTCCAAAACAACAAGGGTACCATTTTTATTTTTATCTGATTTTTTTTTGCCAAAAATTTCAAGGGTACTATTATGCTTTATATCTAATTTTTTTACCTAAAACTCTATGTAGTACCACTTTGATTTTTGTCTAAATCTTTTCTTCCAAAACTTCAAGGATAGCTTTTGATTTTTGTCAAAAAAAAATCGCCTAAAACTGCAACCCTAACCTTTGCTTTTTATTTAATTTTTTGGCCCAAACTTTAAGTGCTACACCTTTACATATTGTCTAAATTTTTTTTCCCAAATGTCAAAAGTGTACCCCTCGCCTTTTGTCAAAAATTTTTCTGCCAAATCTCCAAGGGCTACTTTTTTGCTTTTTATCTAAACTTTTTGCCAAAAACTATAAGGGATACCCCTATGCTTTTAATCTAAATTTCTTATCCCAAAATTTCAAATTGTACCATATTGCTTTTGGCATAATGTAAAACTCCAAGGGGCACCTTTTTTCTTTCTACCAAATTTTTTTTAACTCAAAACTCTAAGAGGTATCCGTTTCCTCTTTGTTTGAATTTTTTTTGTACAAAACTCTAATTTTTTTTCTTTCAAAATTTCAATGGGTTCCCCTTTACTTTTTATCTAATTTTTGCACTCAAAATTTCAAATAGTATCCTTTTGCTTTTTATATAAATTTCTTTGCCCAAAACTTCAATGTTGCTTTTCATAAAAATTTTTCTCCTAAAACTCCAATGGCTATCCTTTTTCTTTTTATCTAAATATTTTCGTCCAAAATCCAACAACCCTTTTTATTTTTTATCTAAATTTTTTTATCCCAAAACTCCAAAATTTATCCCTTTGATTTTTATCTAAATTTTACATCCAAACCTCCAAGAGGTATCCCTTTACTTTTTATCTATAATTTTTTGCTCAGTACTCCAAAGTGTACTCCATTGCTTTTTATTTAAAGTTTTTACCCAAACTCCAAAAGTTACTCTTTTTCTATGGTCTAAATTTTTTGGCATAAAATTATAAGGGATACTACTTTTTTTTTAATTTTTTCTCCCAAAATTTCTTGGGGTACCACTTTGCTTTTTATGTAAATATTTTTGCCATAAACTCTAAGGATAACACTTTGCTTTTTATCTAAATGTTTTTTTTTTTGTAAAACTCAAAGGCATACCATTCTACTTTTTGTTTAAATTTTTTTGACTAGTACAACAAGGGGTATCCTTTTGTTTAATTTTTTTTTCAAAACTTTAAAGAGTACCTTTTAAATTTTTGTTAAAACTTTTTAACCTAACACTTCAAAGGGCACCCTTTTTCCTTTTATCTATATTTTTTTGTCAACTCTCCAAGGGTACCCATTTACTTTTTATCTAAATTTGTTTTGCCAAAACTCTAAGATATATCACTTTTCTTTTTATCTAAATGTTTTTTACCAAAACTTCACAGGGTAACTCTTTACTTTTGGTAAAAATATTTTCCTCTAAAACTCTAAGGTGTATCCTTTTATTTTTTATTTTAATTTTTTGTCCAAAATTAAAAAAAAACTTTCACCTAACAATCCAAGATGCCCTTTGACTTTTGTCTAACATTTTTGCCCAAAACTCCAAACAGTACCCTTTGCTTTTTGGATAAATTGTTTTGCCTCCAAATTCAAGGTGTACCATTTGGTTTCTTACTAAATGTTTTTGCCAAAAACTTTAAGGGCCACCACTTTGTTTTTTATCTAAAGTTTGTTTGCCAATATTTTTGAATGGTATCATTTTGATTTTTGTTTAAATTTTTTTGCCCATAACTCTAAGGATATCTTTTTATTTTTTGTCTAAATTTTTTTGTCCAAAACTACAAGTATTATACATTTGCATTTTGTTAAAGTTTTTTTTCTAAATACTCCAAAAGTTACCCTTTTGCCTTTTGTCTAATTTTTTTATTAGCCAATTATATCATTAAATATGAGAAAATACTAACAAAACAAATTAATGCCTAGAAAATAGAGTATTAAACATAAGCCTAGACAATAATTAGCTACCTAACCAAACAAAACCTGTTGAAACCCATAACCCCATAGGAATCCAAATACCAAATATTCTGTGAAGCATGCAATCAGCCACAAATGTATGTTGTAACACAAGCTTAACCCCAAATTTAGCTGGAGTTCCAATTTAGCAGCAGAGCACTAGTAGAAAGAGATAACATCCTTAACCAAAAACTTTAAGCACAAACGGGCCTAAGATAGGAAAACTAAGCCAATCATCCACTAGTGGCATCAAGCAACCTTATGCCAAGGAGCCCAAAGAAAGCAACGGTGAAGGTAATAAGACAGACCACTTGAATAATCTTAGAAAGAGAAATAAGAAAGCTATCCTTGCAGTAAACTTAGCCCTTCATTAAACACTACCTAAATGGAGATAGAAAAATCTTGTGCTTGGATAGACCAATAGCTACAAAAATTTGAAAAATAGGGTATAGTATAAATGATTAAATCAAAACATAATAAGAAAGAAAAAGTCATTAGGTAGGTTAGGAGATAGCAGCAATATCAAGATCTCTAAATTGAGTTAAAATTTCAACCACTTAGAATTTGATTACAATGATGCCAGAAATCTTATGCCCCAAAATTAAGCAAAGCAACAAATTTTGAAGAACAATACGGCCCTTGTTTTGCCAGTCCATCTGCAAAATGATATGATTCCCTCCATTGATTAACATAACTAATCTTATTAAATCTAGCAACACAATTACTAATATCACTAAAAGTGTTGCCCAGCTTCCAAGGTCTAGAGTCAGTAATACTATTCAATCAAGTTCAAAGGAGATAGGTTTATTTTGTTGAATAAGAAAATCAATAGAGACCAAAAGTGCTTTATAAACAATAAGGACTTCAGCTACTATAGAGTTTATAATTCCAACTTTACAAGAGAACAAACATATAACTGATCTGGATGAGTCTCTAAGAACACCACCAATCCTTTCTAGGACCTCGAGTTACCAAAGGATGGGCCATTTGTGTTCTACTTCAAAAAGCCAAAGGCTTAGACAGACTAAACTGACATGGGTCTGAAAATGAAGGGCTTATGTGTTTTTTTAATACCATCAAAAGCTAACAAAAAATCAGACCGATTAGGAAATTTAGATCTTTATGTGATTTTATCTAGAAGAACATACAAGATAAAGGTGAAATAATGAAGAGCCATCCAATGATTTACCAGAGAAAACTAGCTTATTCTTTTCTAACCAAATTGTCCATATGCATGCTAAGAAAAGAATGCTTCGCACTTTTCTTCGAACCCCACTCCAGCATGACATGACCATTGAGAGATCAAATTGGTAAATTTACTTGGGATGCAAAATTCATATTAGCACCACTTGAGAATGGCTTGTTGTCTAATTTGTTTTGCCTAAAACTCCAAGTGTTACTCTTTTCTTTTTGTCTAAATTATTTTACCCAATACTCAAAAGGGTACAATTTTCTTTTTGTCTAAATTTTTTTCTAAAAATTTCAAAAGGTACCCTTTTCCTTTTTATCGAAATTTTTTTTACCCAACAATTTCAAAAGGTACCCCTTTTGATATTTGCCCAAAATATTAAGGGTACTATTTGCTTTTTTGTCTCATTTTTTGCCCATAACTTTAAAGGATACCCCTTTTCTTTTTATCTAAATTTTTTCTTCCAAAACTCCAAGTGTATCACTTTTCTTTCTATTTAAATCTTTTATACAAAACTCAAGAGAGTACCTTTTTCCTTTTTCTTCCCAAAACTTAAAGACATACACTTTGCTTTTCATCAAAAAAATTTCATCCAAATCTCCACCAGGTATCCTTTCACTTTTTGTATAAATTTTTCTATCCAAAACTCCAAGGGGCACTTCATTGCTTTTTTTCTAAATTTTTTCATCCAAAACTTCAATTTGCACTCCTTTTCTTTATGTCTACATTTTTTCACCCAAAACTCCAATTTGCACTCTTTTGTTTTATATCTAAATTTTTTACCCAAAATTCCAAGGGATATCACTTTACTTTTTATTTAAATTTTTATCCAAAACTCAAAGGTGTATTTCTTTCCTTTTTGTCTTTATTTTATCACCTTAAACTTAAAGATGAACATTTTGCTTTTTTACTAAATTGTTTCTCACAAAATCTCAATAGATATCCCTTTACTTCTTATCTTTTTTTTTGCCAAAAATTCCATAAAGTACCCTTTGCTTTTTTCTAAATTTTTTACCAAAAACTCTAAACGGTACTACTTTATTATTTTTCTCCAAATATCAAGTGGTATCCCTTTGCTTTTTGTCTAAATTTTACTGCTTAAAACTTCAAGAAGTACCCTTTTATTTGTCTAATTTTTGTTGCTCAAAATTTCAATGGGTAGCCTTTTCTGTCAAAAAATTTTCATCTAAATCTCCATGGAATATCCTTTTGCATTTTATTTAATTTTTTTACCTAAAACTCTAAGAAGTACCCTTTTTATTTTTGCCTAAAACTCAAGAGGTACCATTTGGTTTTTGTTTAAATTTTCTCTTCAAAAACTCCAGTGGTATCCCATAATTTTTTTACCTTAAACTTAAAGGGATACTCCTTTGTTATTTGCTTAAAGTTTTTTTACCAAAAGACCAAGAGGTACAATTTTGCTTTTTCTTTAATTTTTTTCCAACACTCCAAGGGTTACTATTTAACTTTTTATTAAATTTTTTTAGCCAACATCAAAGGGGTACCCTTTTACATTTTGCCTAAATTTTGTTATCCGAAAAGTTAAGGGGGTATCCTTTTACTTTTTTTTTTAAATTATTTTGTCCAAATCTCAAAAGGGCAAATTTTTTATCCAAAATTCCAAAAAGTACCCATTTACTTTTCATTTAATTTTTTTCTTCCAAAACTCCAAAGTATACCCATTCATTTGTTTTCTAAATTTGTTCATCCAAAATTCTAAAATTTACACCTTTGCTTTTTTTTTTCAAAATTTATTTGCCCAAAACTTCAAGGGGTTCCACTTTATTTTTGGTTTAACTTTTTTTTTCAAAACTTCAAGGGATAATCCTTTGCTTTTCTTTAAATTTTTCTTGAAAAACACCAAGGGATATCACTTTACTTTTTATCTAAATATTTTTTGCCAAAATATCAAGGGGTACCCGTCTATTTGTTATCAAAAAGTTTTCTACCCAAATCTCTAAGTAGTATTCTTTTAATTTTTTTTCTAAATTTTTCTTTAAAAATTCCAAAAGATACTCTTTTACATTTTATCTCAAGTTTTTACCCAAAACTCTAAAGGATACTCCTTTAATTTTTTATTAAAATTTTTAGCTAAAAACTCTAAAGGATACACCATTACTTTTTATCTAAATTTTATCGCCTAAGGCCTTAGGGGTACCTTTTTACTTTTTTTCTAATTTTTTTACTCAAAACTCCAAAGTGCACACCTTTGTCTTTTTTTATTTTATTAAAAACTACTAGGGATATTCCTTTACTTTTTATCTAGATTTTTTTGCCCAAAACTACATGGGATACCCTTTTGCTTTTCATTAAAATTATTTCATCCAAAACTCTAAAGTTATGCTTGGTATGATGTAATTTAATGTAATATGATTCGACATGTAATGATTTCTTTTGTTGGAAACTTAGTTTTTTTATAATTTATTGCAATGACAATATATATATATATATATATATATATATAAGGCAAAAATAAGAATAGCATTGTTAGAAAAATAGAATAATGAAGAGTCGATTTACGAACCTTTGAAGCCAAGATTATGTAAAGCATTAGTAAGACATTTATCCCATTATTTTTGTAATGCCCCTAATTATACCCTATGAGAAATTTTGATTAATTAATGGTGTATATAGAATCCGACTGTGCATGTAATTGATGCCACTGTAAGTGGAAACTTAATAGGTATTAGTTTTTAGGATAAGGGCCAAATTATCTTTTTACAATTGGACCTTGTGTGTTTAAAATTGAAAGAATATGTAGTTGAGGGCTTAATTGAGAAGAAAAATAGTAAGTTTTGGGGTAAAAATAAGAAATAAAGGAAGAAGGAGGAGTGAAGTGCAAATTGGAAAGTAGAAAAAGAAGTGACCAATAGGATAAAGATAAGTATCCTAATCTAGAAATCTCATGAGAATTTATAAGAAAGAAAAAGCAAATCAAGGTATAAAAGGGAGGTAGGTGGCCGACCATGAAGGGGGTTTTCAAAATATAGAAATTTTTTCTCCTTTCTTAAGTTTTCTCTTTATAAAAATATGGTGTTCAAGGTAGCTCAAGAAGTGTAGAGAGAGAAAATAGGGTTAAGCCCTAAAAAGGTAAGAATACTCATTTTTTACTCCTTCTTTTCATTTAATTATGAAAGCTTGAATTGATATGGGAAATAAATATTTGCTTATGAAATCTTATGTGTGAAGGAGAAAAAAAAAGCTAATAAAAGAGAGAAAGGGGGAATAGAAAGGAAGAAAAAGGAAGTAGCATAAATAAGGTATAGGAACTTTTCGTGATGTGTTTGTGTATGTGTTTGATTTTGGACGTTTGAGAAATGTTTATTATGTTTTTAGATGTGTTTTAGGTGAAAATTAAGCTTGATATAATGTGGAAACTGAATTGTGCATGTAGCCTTTAAAAATTCAAAATTCTGCCTAGGGCTCATTTGACCAGTTTGTACTATTTTAATGATATATTGAGCTATAGTAATTAAAATTGAGAAATTATAATTGAAGGTAAAACTAGACTTGTGTACCTTCATTTTATATGAAGAACTCAAAATTTGAATCGATTTTCATAATAGCGAAATTTTATCTTGAACTTTTCTTGTGACTGTTGCCCTGTCATTAGGAGCAGTGTGTGGTTTTTATGGATTATCTGGAGATTTATAGGTTAGATTTGAGTGATTCTTAATGTTTGAAAAACTAGAGACATATGAATATAACTTTGTAGAAGGACACTTTTACTAAAAATGATATTTAACAAGTCAAAAATTGCATAGAAAGCAAGATTGGAATTCTATCTTTGAACAGAATAGATCTCACGATTACTAGATTTTAGCTAATGACCGCGAGCTAGTCCAGCTTTCAATCTAGAATGTAAATAGAACCTATCTCACGATCATCAGGTTTACCTAATGATCATGACCCTTGCTCGTGATCCAAGGTCATGGTTACTAGCTTATAGGTAATAACCTTAAGGTAGTTGGCCCTTAGACGAGAACCTAAATGTAACCTAAGGTCACGGTTACCAGGTTTTGATGCTGACCGTGATCCTTTCATAACTCAACATGAATATGAATTTAAGACTCCAATGGGGACTTAAGCGTACCTAATTCTTTATAAGCCTTGTAAGCCATCTTAAATATAATGTATGTAGTAATATACAACATTAACCATATGAAATGTATAAAGAATACAAGGTAAAGTTATAGTAATTGATACATGAAAATGTTTCCCTGAATATGATTGTATTATGATAATTATACACATTTGAATTTGGCTATGCCATGACAGTTAAAGAACAATACTATATCATTTGAGTTAACATATTATATGATGAATTGTATATTATAAATCAAATGACATATGAATATGATCATTGGCCTGCACATAAAACTTGGTGGTAGATAGATAGGCATGCCTATAGGGTTATAGTCATAGCTGCTACAGTCTAACCCCGTTTGGATCCACAGTATGTCCCATTGGGACCACAATTTTAATCCCATTTAGGTCCATAGATTTAATACCTTTGGGTATTTATATGTTTCATACCTACGAGTATCCACAACACTCGTTATCCATACCCGTTGGACTTTAGCAAGCATTTCATAAAGTAAAATAAATAGTTTATATTCATGATAAAAAAAATTGATTAGCCATTATGATTTATCATTATGCATAAATGGTACAAGACTAAAGGTGACATATAGATTGATGTTATAATTTCCTTTCAATATTATAATTATTGTATGTTGATTAATATGATCATAGTAGCTTGATGTTAGTATTATTTGTTGTGTGCTTGGGAATGACCATTGTGAGTCATTGTCCACATATTTGTTGTTCCCCACTAAGCTTTATAACTTAGCACGGGTGTTTATCCGTGTAGGTACAAGGTAGGTCTTTGTTTATGGGACAAAGCCAACACCAGATAGGAAGAGAAAAGTTTGATGTATGAGTTGTACTATTTTTACTTTTTTGGTTATATAATTCTTATAAAAGTATTGTAATGAACATGTTCTGTAAATAATAAAGCAAAATATAGTTATGACTTAATAAAGTATAGACTTATATAGAGATTAGTTTTTGGACTATAGTATAAGTATGTTAATAGGGTGTATAGAGATTATTTCAATATAACTTATGAAAAAGATATAAAGTTTAAGTATATGCATATCAAGAAATTCTGTATTTGATAGTTTCTATATATATAGAATTCATCTGTATGATTTTAAGAGTGATAAGAGAATTATGATCAGTATGTTGGATGTTTAAGTTTTTTGATAATAGCTATAGAAAATGAACACCTGAGTTTAATCATGTTTATGTTTATTGAATGGATTATTAAGATAGGATGTGACGGTGTTTCATATGTAGAGTTGTTGTAATTGCTCGAACTCCGGATTAGCCGTGAACAGTATTTTTCGATAATGAATAGTATTTTTCGGGCTGAAAAGTACATCCGAAAGTGAAAAATATTTTATTGGACCATCGAAAAATATTGGTCATGGTGAGTCCAGGGTTGAAATTTGAAGTAAAACCGATGTCAAATAGACCTCTAAAAGTCAAAAAATACAAAAAAGGTAGCGAGTCAATTTTTATTATATGGGAACTGACTCAACTATGTATAAATCTTTAAAAATAGCAAATGGACTCTGAAAATTACTAAAAAAATTACAGTTAAGCCTAAAATAATATGTAGATAATTTTGGCTACAAAAAGTAAATTTTTTGGTAATACCGGTATTTTTAAATTGGATCGATTTAATCGAACCGAATCGAAAATGGACTCTGATTGAGCCAAAAATTTGCGTACAATCTATTTTTAGGGTGATAAAAATTATGAAATTATTTTTGAAGTAATTTGAAATTGGAAAGTGAAAGAAATGAATTAAAATTTATAACTGGGTAGTTAATGGGCTTGATTAATTAATCAAAGCCCAAGCCCAATTGAGACAGTATATAAAGGGAAAAAATATCTCAATTATTATAGATTCTTTCACATTTCCAGCAGCTCTCCATTTGTTATGGTGGCCGAACCTTTGCTTCCTCATTTCTTCATCATTTTTCTTCTTTATTTCTTCATTTTCTTACCTTTATCCAAGCACAAGAAGTGTTCCTTGGTCTCTCTGGTTCTTGGATTTAACTTCAAACTAGAGATTGAAGGGAGAAAAGCCAAGAAAAATAAGGGTTGAAGGCTTGGGAGTCGATTTTAGGTAAGTGAATTGTTGGGTTTTAATTTGATTTCAAGAAACCTATAGCTAGATTTATGTGCCTACAGTATAATTTTATGGTTATTTTGAGCTGAAATTGTGTTTTACTTGATGAATTTTGAGGTGAAATTTTCGGCCAAGGAAGGAAGTTTTTATTGGATGTTGATTTTCATGATTGCAAGTGAACAAAAGGAAGTTTAAGGGAAGATTATGCATGGAGAAAGGTTAGTGACTACTAAATCTTAGTATTTTTCATTTAATTTAATGATTTTCCTTAGGGTTTATTGAGGAAAATTTTGTGTAATTGATTAAATTTGAAATTGATTGCATAATAGAGAAATTGGACCTTAGTAAGTATAATAGAATGCTTCATTATGATTAAAACAATTTGTAAGGAATTCTTTTAGTGGTGGCCGAAACTCACCATGAAGAAAAAAAATTTGTATGTTAAGTATTTTAATGAATTTAAATCTCAATTTGATAGAAAATATTAAATAATGCATCTATAAATTTTTGTGGAATTTATATAAATTATGTGAATATTTTTGAAATATTTATTGAATATGTAATTAAGAAAAAAAATTAGAAAAATGTATGTATATTGAAATTTTCCTTAATATAATGCAATTGAACCTTAATTAAGCTTAAATGTAAGCTTAATTAAATTGAAATAAATTTTTAAGGAGAAATTCATTAAGGGCCGAAATTTATTCTTAAAGAGAAAGAACGTATATAGTAAGTACTTTGATGAAATTAAGTCATAGAACAATGTTAGATATGAAATATATGTCCATGAATTTTTAAGAAAATTTATGGAAAATATTCAAGAATTTTTGAGTTAAGTATAAGTATATGTATATAATGTAAATGATGAATTATTGTGAAATAATTCATAAAATAAGTAAAAATTATAATAATTGAAGAATAACGTTCACATACATTTTTATAGAATTTACGAGATTTATGAGAATATTTTGAGAATAAATATTGAACATGCTTAATTGAAAATATTGAATTATTGAGAAATAATTTAATAAACAAGTAAAAGTTGGTAAATTAATGTAAATTAATTTACATTTCGTATAAAGAAAATGAAAAAGTCAAATGATGAATTTTCGAAAAATAAAAAGTATAGTCAGTAAAATAAACGTATTGAATTATTGCAAAATAATTCATAATTTGAATAAAATGATGAGTTATTATAAATAATTCACAATCCGTATAAAAGTATTTCGAATTCCGAATCATCGCAAATTCAGATAAAAAAGTAGGAAACTTGTTAAAAGTTAAAAAAGAATAAAATGAATGTAAAAAAGTAAAATATTGAATAATTAAGAAATAATTCAATAAATGCCAAGAAAAAAGGTAAATTATAATGATATAATTCACAAAGTAAGTAAAAAGGTACTGGAAGAATATTTAACTAAGTAATGAATTGAAAAGATTCTGAAAAGATAATGTATGATAATCGCAGTGAATTATGAAGACGTAATTCACGGACTACATAAAAGATACTGAAAAAGAAATTGAATAACAAAAAGTGAATGAATAGTCAAAAGCACTAAAAAAATGCAATTAACAAAATTATATTGTTTTAAGAAAAAGAAAGAAATTAAAATTTTTGAAAGTTTGAAAAATATTCTGAAAGTAAATGATTACTGTGCCCTTAAGAATAGTCAGGCAGTAAAACTAGGTCAGGATATAACTGGCTGGCCATAGGGACATATGTACCGCAGTGCAAGTCATAGCGACTTGTTTTTCTATGGGTAGGATCACTGATCTCCATAGCTTCAATGTATAAGTGAAAGTGTAACTGTATCTGATTCTGTGCTATGAGAAATAATTCCTTGGGAGTCATTTCTCTTTCAGTGGGGTCCAATGGGGTCTGCATTCCATGTATCCGGTCTGACTATTTCTGTCGGGTCTGTACTAAGAGCATAAAGAAAGTATAAGCTAAAAAAGTGAAAAGATAATGAAAAGTGAAAGAAAATATAAGTTAGGGGCAAAATAGTAATTATCCCAAAAAGTGTAGACAATGAGAAATTTATTAAGAAATGCTTATAAAAGGGTAAAATAGTTATTTGATAGCTAAACTGTCTAAAAATAAAGTTCTATGACCAACAGGGGCTAAAATGTAATTTTTCCAAAATTTTTGTATTTAATGAGAAAAAATAAAAAGAAACTATTTTACAAGATTAAATAGAAATTTAATGATTAAATAGCCCAAAAATATGCTTCTGTAAGAAAAAAAAAAGTGATCAGTTCATAATTAGAAATTATGGCCTAAAATAATAATATGTTATATGAAAAGTTCAAACAAAGCCTGATCTAAACTTTTGTAAGCCAAAAGTTAACTGAAGGTAAAATAAGTAAATGAACGATAATTTTGTAATTAGAAATAGAAAGTAACAAGTTTTCAATAAGTAGGAAAAGAATCTTTGTATAGAAAAGAGAAGAAAATAAAGATTTATTTGCAAAGTGTACCAAAATAATTATTTCACTTTTGTATTAAATGTTCAGAAGCTCTGGTATAAATAAATCGATAAATAGTTGAAAAAGTTATAGTAAAATAAAAGAATTTATAGCAAAACAATAACTATAATATTTAAGAGTAAATTTAGTAATTAATGAAAGAATTAAGTATGTAATCGAAAATTTGCCATTACCGTGGCAATTAATTATGTAAATCGTCCTCTGAAATAAGATTTGTACTAAATTGATTAATTAAAGAGTTTTGCTTGAAAAGTTATGCCATACGTAAAAGTTAAGTAAAAATAAAAGTAAGAAAAGAAATGTCAATTTTGCCATTGAACTGAAAAGACTGTCAAAATGATTAAGAGTAACTGTTAATAAGACAACGTAATAATTGGCATAAATATGGTAATTATGCTTAATTGGAAATTCTAGAATTGGTAGTCACCACTGAGCATATTTAGTGCTCAGCATGTAGTTTTTACTGCGTGCAGGTTCTGAAGAGAAACTGGAGCATAGTACACAGCGGAGTAAAGTATGAAAAAAAGAATTGTTTGTACTTTTAGCTATTTTGGCATGTATATACTCAGCTAATAGTAGTAAGATTTGACTATATTTGAACAACTATTATTCTGTGATAGTAATTATTTTTATGTTAGTAAATGAATATTATTGATATGCAAATTACTGAATGATATGTATATGTTATCTATGTTAGTTTGTTGTGCCTCTTAGAGGCTGTGTTATTGTTTTAATTTTCAGGAGGTCAGTAGGTGGGTAGCCGTTGTGCTGCCAAAATTTTGATAAATTGATGATTTGAATTTAAATAATTTGGTAATCGATATTGGAAAAAAATTTTCTGGCAAATTTCTTAGTTCTTTTTCGAAAAGGACTTCTCTGTAAAGGGTGTTACAATTGCCTTGAGAAAATTGAGGCTGATTGCTACGCTCTGTAAATCTGTTAGTGATTCCTTAATAGACATGGGCAATTGACAAAATATTTCATAGTTGGGATAGGGAAAAACATGTGCATTACATGAGATTTTACATTTGCATTTCATTACATACATGAAAGCATCATTCACTCATAGCACAACATCATATCACATGTATAGGCCCCGACTGAAAAAGAAAACTGACAGGATATACGTTAAGCATAGTAATGATATGATAATATGTTCAGGTTACCCTTATATAGAGATAGAGTTATGAGAGAAGCGAATCAAGTTAAAGAGAGAATCAAGAGAATGTTATAGTTATAAAGAGATAAAGTTAGATTGAATTTAAACGTGATATAGTATAGAAATGTAGATGGAATAATGTAAAGAACAACTAAAGTTAGTAAAGACAGAATAGAATGAAGGTTGGTTGAGATAGATATATAAGAATAGAA
Source organism: Excoecaria agallocha (assembly GCA_037975025.1). Classification (NCBI taxonomy): domain Eukaryota; kingdom Viridiplantae; phylum Streptophyta; class Magnoliopsida; order Malpighiales; family Euphorbiaceae; genus Excoecaria; species Excoecaria agallocha. The sequence continues at coordinate 47,100,626 of CM075809.1, forward strand.
ATAGTAGTGATATATATGAGTATAAGGTATAGGTATAAATTTTGAGGACAAAATTTTTTAAGGGGGAAAGAGTTGTAATGCCTCTAATTATACCCTAGGAGAAATTCTAATCAATTAATGGTGTATATAGAATCTGACTATGCATGTAATGGATGCCACTGTAAGTGGAAACTTAATAGATATTAGTTCCTACGAAAAAGGCCAAATTATCTTTTCACAATTAGACCTTATGTGTTTAAAATTGAAAGAATGTGTAGTTGAGGGCTTAATTGAAAAGATAAGGTAAGTTTTGGGGTAAAAATAAGAAATAAAGGAAGTAGGAGGAGTGAAGTTCAAATTGGAAAGTAGAAAAAGGAGTGACCAATAGGATAAAGATAAGTATCCTAATTTAGAAATCTCATGAGAATTTATAAGAAAGGAAGAGCAAATCAAGGTATAAAAGGGAGATAGGTGGCCAGCCATGAGGGGGGTTTCAAAACATAGAAATTTATACTCCTTCCTTTAAGTTTTCTTTAAAAAATTATGGTGTTCAAGGTAGCTCAAGTAGTGTAGAGAGAGAAAGTAGGGTTAAGCCCTAAAAAGGTAATAATACGCTTCATTTTCTACTCCTTCTTTTCATTTAATTATGAAAACTTGAATTGATATGGGAAATAAATATTTTCTTATGAAATCTTATATGTGGAGGAGAAGAAAAAGCTAATAAGAGAGAGAAAAAGGGAATAGAAAGGAAGAAAGAGGAAGCAACACAAACAAGGTATGAGAACTTTTCATGATGTGTTTGTGTATGTGTTTGATTTTGGACATTTGAGACATGTTTTTGATGTTCTTAGATGTGTTTTAGCTGAAAATTAAGCTTGTTATAATGTGGAAACTGAATTGTCCATGTAGCCTTTGAAAATTCAAAATTCTGCCTACTGCTTATTTGGCTAGTTTATACTATTTTGATGATATCTTGAGCTACAGTAATTAAAATTGAGCAATTCTAATTGGAAGTGGAACTAGACTTATGTATCTTCATTTTATATGAAGAACTCAAAATCTTAATCGATTTGCATAATATTGAAATTTTATCTTGAACTTTACTTGTGACTGCTGCCCTATCATTGGGAGAAGTCTGTGGTTTTATGGAATATATGGAGATTTATATGTCGGCTTTGAGTGATTCTTATTTTTTGAAAACTAGAGATATAGGACTATAACTTTGTTAAAGGACAATTTTACTAAAAATGACGTTTAATAAGTCAAAAATGGCATAAAAAGTAAGACTGGAATTCTATCTTTGAACAGAATAGATCTCACGGTTATTAGATTTTAGCTAATGATCGTGAGGTAGTCCAGCTTTCATTCTCGAATGTAAATGAAACCTATCTCACAGTCATCAGGTTTACCTAATGACTGTGACCCCTTCTCGTGACCCAAGGTCACGGTTACCAGCTTATAGGTAATAATCAAGCGGTAGTTGGCCCTTAGTCCAGAACCTAAATGTAACCTAAGGTCACGGTTACCCGATTTTGGTGCTAATCGTGACCTTCCCATGACTCAATATGAATGTGAATTTAATACTCTAGTTGGGACTTAAGCATACCTAATTCTTTCTAAGCCTTGTAAGCCATCTTAAATATAATGTATATAGTAATATACAACATTAACCATGTGAAATGTATAAGGATTACAAGGTAAAGTTATAGTAATTAATACATGAAAATGTTTCCCTGAATATGATTGTATTATAATGATTATACACGTGAATTTGGCTATGCCATGATAGTTAAAGAACAATACTGTATCATTTGAGTTAACATATTAATTATATGATGAATTGTATATTATAAATCAAATGACATATGAATATGATCATTTGCCTGCATATAAAACTTGGTGGTGGATAGATAGGCATGCCTATAAGGTTATAGTCGCAGCTACTGCAGTTTGACCCCGTTGGGGTCCACAGTATGTCCCATTGGGACCACAATTCTGATCCCGTTTGGGTCCACAAATTTAATACCTTTGGGTATTTATATATTTGATACCTACGGGTATCCACAACACCCTTTATCCATACCCACAGGATTTTAACATGCATCTCACAAAGTAAAATGAACAGTTTATATTGATGATAAAAAAAATTGATTAGCCATTATTATTTATCATTATGCATAAATGGTACAAGACTAAAGGTGACATATGGATTGATGTTATAATTGCCTTTCAATATTATAATTATGGTATGTTGATTAATGTGATCATAGTAGCTTGATGTTAGTACTATTTGTCGTGTGCTTGGGGATGACCACTATGAGTGGTTATTTGTTGTCCCCACTAAGCTTTATAGCTTAGCATAGATATTTATTCGTGTAGGTATAAGGTAGGTCTTTTCTTCTAGGACAAAGCCAATGCCAAATAGGAAGAGAAAAGTTTGATGTATGAATTGTACTGCTTTTACCTTTATGGTTTTGTAATTTTTATGAAAGTAATGTAATGAACATGTTCTGTAATAATAAATCAAAATAGAGTTATGACGTAATAAAGTATAGACTTAAATAACTTATTCTGATGCATGAATTAAACGGTCAAAATATAGTAAATTACATGACAGGCGAACATATTATTATCATTATATGTATTATTTATTAAAGGCTTATGAAACAGTCAAAATATAGTAAATTACTTGATGGTGACTTTGTTCAACTGCCTATAATCAATACAAAGCCTAAGAGATCCATCCTTCTTCTTCACAAATAACACTGGGGCTCCCTAGGGAGATACGCTAGGTCGGATGAACCCTTTTTCTAATAGCTCTTGTAACTAGATCTTCAAATCCTTTAATTCTGCTGGTGCCATGCGATAGGGAGCCATTGCAATAGGTGTTGTACCCGATAAAACATCAATTGAAAATTCAACTTCCCTAGCTGGTGGTAATCCCGGTAGTTCATCAGGAAATACATCAGGGAAGTCTCGTATGGTAGGTACATCACTAACTTGTAGCTTCTCTGGTTTTGCAATAGTCATAAATGATAAATAAGCTGCACATCCCTTCTGAATGCACCGATGTGCTACAGTAGCCAAGATGATATTAGATAGGAAGTCGAATCTTTCTCCTACCACTGTAATCTCTTCTTCATCTGGAGTCTTTAAAGTAATTCTTTTGGCACGGCAATCAACTATCACTCGATGCTGATGAAGCCAATCCATTCCCAAGATAACATCAAACTCGTGGAATGGAAGTTCAATCAAATTCACAGGAAAGGTGGCCTGCTGAATCTGGATAGGACAACCCCTATATATCTTGTTCACTACCACACTGTGTCCCAATGGGTTGCTTACCAAGATATCTTGTTCTAAAGGTGCTCTTTCTAACCCTTTTCCCTGTGCAATTCTTGTGCTCAAGTAGGAATGTGTAGACCCGGGATCTATTAATGCACAAATAGTATCATCAAATAGGAAAAATTTACCTACAATTACATCCGGGGCATCCTGATCCTCCCGTGCTCTCACTGCATATGTCTTGGCAGAGAAAGGCCTGTTAGTAGCTGGTGGAGCTGGAGCACTACCCCTAGTGGAAGCAGCTCCACTGGATCCTCCTCTACCTCTACCTCGGGCTATAGGAATAGCTGATCTGCCTGCAAAAGTCTGAGCAGCTGAAGTAGTGGTTCGTGGCTGTGTCTGTGGACAATCTCTCTGAAAATGCTCCCTAGACCCGCACCTCAAACAAGCACCTGTCAACCTCCAACACTCCCCTGAATGACGGCATCCACAATGCTCACAAACCAGTGTCTCATATCTAGCTGAACCCTGTCCTCTAGGAATATTACCAACTGATGGCATAGATGGTGCTGGTCGGGAAGCCGTACGCTGACTAGCTGCTGATGTGTCCATAGTCTCCTGAGGAGAAGCTGCAGTGGAACCCTTAGCTCTTTTACTAGAACTGCCTGCACCTCTGGAAAATGGTCTTCTCCTTTGTTGAAAACGGGCCTTTCTACTATCTTATTCCTGCTGGACAGTCTCCATCTTGATAGCAGCATCAACCAATTCTTTCCTGTTTGTATATTCCCTAACAGCTAATACTTTTCTCAAATCATTATGTAATCCCCGTTCAAACAACTGACACATCTTCTCTAGCGGGAATCGAAAATCTCTCATGTAAAAGCTCAACTGTTCAAACTCTCAATCATATTCTTGTACAGTCTGAGTGCCCTGGCGGAGTCGCCAAAATGCCTCCTCATAGCTCTCTGAAACTCTTTACCCACATATTTATCTCTGAACTGCTGGTAAAAGTAGTCCCAAGTGATCTGTTCTGGTGGAGTATAATGCCTAACTGTGTCCCACCATATATACGCCGGACCCTGAAACAATGCCACTGCCCCCTTCAATTTCTCCTCTGGTGGGCTATGGGTAATCTCGAATAGTCGCTGAACTTTATTAATCCATTCTTCAGCTTCTGGAGCTGTTATCTGATCTCGACCATGAAAATCTTCTACACCTAACCGTTTAAGTCGCCCCAAAATAGGTCTTTTAGGTGGCGGAGGTGATGGTTGTTGTTGAGGCTGAGTAGGGGCTGCAGCCTGAAATCGCTGAAAAAACTCCGCCATCATCTGCATAAAGTCAACTAGAGCAGAGGGTGGAGGTGCCTGAGTTACTGGTATAGGGGTAGGAGTAGGTTGTGTAGGCTGCTGAGCTCTAGTGCTTGGAATTGATTTTGATATTTCTGGACTTGCTGAAGCTTCACTTTTAGCATCACTTGCCAGCTCAGTAATTTGTCGGGATCCAGAAGCCATAACCAACACTGAAATAAACAAGGGACAGGTAAGGTTCAAATTCCAATTTATAACACATTTATGTGGCATGTACATTTATCCAATCATTCATCCCATTATTTTACATATTCTCACTCCGATCTTAGGACCGCCTAAAACCACGCTCTAATACCATTAAATGTAACACTCTCCTTTAAAAAATTACCTAATATAATTTCTTTTAATAACCTTCTAATGTCTAAATAATTTATTAAAAATTTTGGCGCCATAACGTCTAATAATTTAAAATCCCAAAACCTGCAAATGTCAAAATACACTCCCTAATTCAATCCTCCTTACACCTGAACTCCATTCAATCAACTCAAATACTTCTAAATTCATCATACATCAACACATCTCAAATAGTATGCATATAAAATTTAATTTACATAACCACAACATAACTTCAATTATGCTTACATAATAATTTATAAATCTTAATTATTTTACATAACCAAAATTCTTAGGTACATGCCACCAAAATTCTGCTTCTCACTGTAAGTCTTCCTGTACCTGTCCCTGCGCGTAGTCAAATAAAGCTACACGCTGAGCAATATAGTCGCTCAGTGTTGGATGCAATTACATAAAAATTTCACTAACTAAATATTAGTAATTAATTTAACTCAAATTATTACTTTATTTTTTAACAAATGTAATTTAATCAAGTTACTCAATTTCTATTTCTTTCCCTCCATTAATTAGTTTGAATTATTATTATAATAAATTTTTCTATCTTATTTTAACTATTTACTAAACTTTATAAAATTTTACAATTAAGTCCCTACGTTGACTTTTTCTTCAATTTGATTTCAAATTTGACTCATTTGTCTTCGTTTGACTTTTATTTAATTTCTAATGTACAAATTATATTTTTAATCCTTCAAATTCCTCAAAAATATTAAATTTATATTTTAATCCCTAAACTTTTAACTAATTACGATTTTATCCTTTTTCTTCATTTAGCCATTTTAACTTCCTTAATCACTCTTTTTATTTCAAATCACCATTTTACCCTCGCTTAATCGCGTAATTACTAATTTGCCCTTAATTATCATATTGATCTCATTTTTTTACATTATTTATTTCATATTTATTAATATGGCATAATTTTCATTATAATTACTCTTTTATTCCAATTTTTGTGCAAAATTACTCTTTTATTAAAATTTTTGTGCAAAATTACTCTTTTTCCCCTAGGTGACACCAGTGGAGAACCACGAACTGGATAAATAGGACATAAATACGGTGTACCGGAGGGATCCCACCACTAGGTGCGACACCAAAACCCCAGTACTAATGCATATAATACGCCGGCTATCCTGTCTTATATCTCATAGTCATTTTTTATAACAATTATCTCATAGGCTCATGGTATCCTGCGGAATAAATTCCTACGGCTAGCCATACTATCCAAGAGCTGGAATTACCCACTGTACACTAAGGGCATTATTAAATTTTATCTTTTCTTATTTTTTTTGTTATTATTTATTCTTATTACTTTATTTTAATCACATTATGCTCCCAAACTTATTCAAATAAGCTCATTAATTGCACATTCATCATAGAAAAGCTTTATATCACAAGAATTTAAACAAAACATATTATTTTAATTAGAGTTGCTATTTGGCCATCAAAGAATTTGCCACTTACAATTTATTATTTGCTCCAAATTAATGCCATACCTTATTTGATGTCCATTTTAGGTCACTATATGGTGATAAATGATAATTACACATAAAAGTTTACAAGTTTCATCAACTTTTTACATTATGTAACTATGACATAATGTTCCCTAATAATCATTTTTCATTTTATCTAGCATATTTTCATTTCTCATGCACTAAATAGATTAAATAACATCAATTGCCCAAATTTCAAATAGTTTGCATTAAGGTACCTTTAGTACCCTAATTTGGCTACTAAGGTAAGTACCACTTAATTTTTATTTTCTTAATTTATTTAAGTCTCTAATTACTTATTTTAGCATATTATTGATTAATATTAAATTAATTCACTATCTTAAGCCCTATGACATAGTTACATAATAGAAAAATTAGGGAAAATTCAAGTAAATTAGTGAAATTAAAGGTAATTTGCATCCACTAACCTCCAAATTGCTGGAAAAGAGCTGATTACACCTTCTCCTTTCCTTTATCCTTGTAAACTTGCCTTTCCTTCTCTTTTTCTTCTAATAGCCAAAATTTACAAAGGAAGAATTATGAGTTTTTACCACAATATTAAGCCATTTAAAGCTATAAATCAACTCTCCTAATCAATATATATATGCTCATAAAAATTCTCCCACATATCTCATCTAATTCTCACAAAATCACAAAATTTATCTTACTTTCTCCTACCTTTTATCTTATAGTTCTTGGCCTCCTTTTGATACCAGCTTCTTACTAAGTTAGAGAGGGATAAATTCTGAGTCTAGAGTAAACTTTTGGGCTGGAAATTCAAAGGAATAAGGCTTGGTTAGAAGAAAATGGTGAGATGAGAGAAGAAATGGTGAATTTCGGATTTTCACAAGAAAGGAGGAGAAGATGGCCGACAATTCCAGAGATTTTCTGATATTTTGGTCCTTATATATGGTGTTTTAAGTGTACCAAAGGAGAGGCCAAGATTCACCTTGCAACTATTGAATCTAATGGCTTTAAATAATGCAACATGTCACTCATTCAAGCATGCACCCACATTCTACTATCCTAATCTTTCACACACATGATCACAGCTTCACAATAATAATCTCCATGAATTTTCATGGTTAGATTCACGATTTTGACTCCTTAAATGGCCCAATTTCGGTTTTTCACCTCAAAAATCGAGCTTTTGATCTGAAAGTCAGAATGCTCTGAAATTTTACCTAGAGTGTCACAATATATTCAATAATATATGGTAAAAATTTCAACTCATTTTGACTTTTTTTCGATATACTTTTAGCTTTGACGGCTTGTGCAGCCCGTTCGAGACCAGAAATTACAGATTTGCCATAATTGCTATTTTCTAGTTCCCTGAGCGTCACTACACTATTTATGATATATATTTAAAATATTAAGTCAATTGGAGATCTCTAAGGTCTCCAAATATTCAGTCAAAATTTCTAGTCGAACCTACGCTGACTTAGGAAATTTTTTTTGTTTACCCTTTTGGAGGCCTATTTGACCTCAATTTTCACTCAAATTGTACCACCGTACTCCACTTAACATGTACTTTCATATTTTATATTAAATTCATATTGCCCAACGGGTTGCCCATTTTCGGGTTTCTCGGCTCTGGCACGATTAACGGTACATTTTTTTTAAATTTCCTGTTCTACTCAACTCTAATTACTCCAAAACTCAACCTAAGTTAACTATTCACACTTTACATATGTCATGCATGGAAATTTCAAATATTTGGGGGCGTTACAGTTGGGTGTTTAGAACATGATTTGATTCATCACTAGAATTAGAATATGTCAAATCAACAATTAGATACAAATCCTAGGGATTTGATATGGGAAGATTATGAGGAGAGGAAGGTTGGGAAGGACTTATTGAAAAAGAAGATAAAGATTGAGTACGATTAAGGGATAAAGGGCAAGTTGGTTGGGTAACCAAATTGAAATTTAAATTGGTTGGAAAGATTGCTTAAGCAATGGAAAATCTGATTGAAGAAAAAAACTATTGTAGGATCTGATGATGGTTTATTAAATACTGGTACATGATCTTGATTTGAAAAAGGAAAAGTGTGCTTATTAAATAAAATATGGAATGGGACAATGTTTTGTTTGAAGCTAAGTTTAAGTAATAATAACCCTTATGAATTTTACTATATCCTAAAATTACACAAGTAGCTAGGGATGAGCATGGATCGGTTAACCGGTCCATGAACAAAAAAATTAACCAGTCCATTAACATTGATTTTTCAAAATTACTAACCATTAACCAGTCTGTTATATTCAGTTAACCAATCCATCGATTTCGATTTTTCGATTAACCAATACTTTTCGGTTAACCATTAAAATTTATAACATAAAATTATATAAAAAAATAAGATAAAGTTCAAATTCAATTTCCAACGTGTAAAGTAATTTAATATAAAAATTACTAAACAAACATAATTTACTAGCCAAAATTCATGTTTTATAAATTAATAGCTAATATTATAAAATATATTTGATATTTATTGAAATTTACTATGTTTAATTCTAAGTCAAATAAAATTTTGGATAATAATGTAATTAAATGCTATTAAGTAATATATGAATGCTAATATATGATAAAAATATATATAAAAGTTAATTGTATACTATATATAAATATTGCTATATAATTAAAGAGAATGATATAATATAAATTTAGTTTAAAGTATTATATAAATTTTATAGGAAAATATAAAAAATTAAGGTATAAAAAAATATAATTTAAATATATTTTAAGTATTATTTTATGTAAATTTTAGAGAGAAGTAGAGAAAAATTGAAGATATAAAAATAATATATATGTATATATATATATATATATATATATATATATATATATATATATATATATATATATATATATATATATATATATATATATATATATATATATAACCCGGTTAACAGTTGACTAACGGTTAACCGGTACTTATAAACCTAAACCGTAACCATTAACTAAAAATGTAAAAATTAAAAATCGTAATCGAGTCTACCGAATTGGTTAACCGTAAAAATTGGTTTGATTTTAGGCCGATTTTACGATTAACCATATTTTCGATTTTTTTTGCTCATCCCTACAAGTAACTGATCAAGGAGAAAATTTATCTTTAGCATATGGCCTAAGCTATGGATAATAAAGACATTCAAAGGTTTTAAGCTCATGATAATTAGGCAAAGATTGAAAAAGCATTTCATAAGGAGACTTATTATCTATGGTTGGAGTAGGCAAATAGTTTATAATATAAACAACAGTATCAAAAGATTGCCACTACAATTGTTTGGGAACTAAAGCATGATGAATAAGTGCAAGACTGTTTTTTACTATATGCCTGTGTTTTCTTTCAAAACAACCATTATGTTCAGTAGTTTTAGGACTACAATTCCTTTGTGAAATGCCATTTTTAAGTAAATAAAATTATAGAGCTTAAAATTCGCCATCCCAATCTGCTTGAAATGTTTCAATTTTGTAATAAAAAATCTTTCAATAATGTGCTGAAATTTGATGAATACATTTAAAACCTTAGATTTTTGTTTCACACAATAAATCCATGAGTATTTGTTATAATGATAAAAAATAACACATAATACTTATTATTTTAAAAAGAAGAAATTAGAGACGGTTCCCATAAATCTCTACAAATAAGTTCTAGTGGTCCATATACTTTAGTACTAGATAAAGAAAATGTTAACTTATGAAATTTACTTAGACTGTAAGCTTGACACAAATTATTTGAATCATTAAAACTAAAGCTAGTTGAACTAGAAGCTAAAGCATGATGAACACTAAAGAAGAAGCATAGCCTAGGAGAGCATGCCATGTTGAAAAACAAATCGAATGAGATGGAGCCGATGATCCAACTAAGAACCAACTGATCTTGTCAAAACCATTGCTGCCATTGAGGATAAGGTTGATCGTTAATGAAAAGAGAAATACAATCATTTATGTGTTTTGCAAGATCATAGCTATGTAAGAGAGGAATAAATTGTCTTTGCCATAGTAGATAGATTGTGGAGTTCAATTTTATTGGCAATTGATAGGCAATATTTGATGGATTTCTAAAAGAAATCGAAGAGAAGAATTAGATAGCTGCATAGAAGAACTAGATTCCATAAATGAGAAGAAAAACTTTCTACTATTAAGTTATATTGGGTATGATGCCATGATAAAATAATGGCAGCGAAAGACAATTGTATTTCATTGATAATAGCATCATTTAGAGGAAGTAGTTAGGTTAATAATATTTGGTTATGATTACATGAGATTATAAGAGACATTTTAAGGGATATAATTTTAAACTATAGATATACCTTAATAAAAAATCTCTTTACTTTTTGTCTTCATTTTTTCGACTAAAATGCAATGGGTATCCCTTTGATTTTTTTCTAAATTTTTATCAAAAAATTCAAGTGGTAACCTTTCGCTTTTTATCTAAATTTTTTCCCCCAAAACTCCAAGCGAAATCATTTACTTTTTGTCTAAAATGTTTCATGCAAAACTCTGAAAAGTATCATTTGCTTTTTATCTAAATTTTTTTCCTACAACTCCAAAGTGTACCCCTTTATTTTTGTCTAAATTTTGTTACCCAAAACTCTAAGGGATATTCCTTTGCTTCTTGTCTAAAATTTTTAGCCCAAAACTCCAAGGGATATCCATTTGCTTTTTTGTGTAAAATTTTCTCAAAAACTCAAAGTGTACCACTTTTACGTTTTGTCTGCATCTTTTACACAAAACTCAAAAGCATATCTATAGACATTGGATCCAGAGTTGGCTTTTGTCAAAATTACCTAATAAGGATGAATTTTTCTAATAAATATAAAGAAAACAAAGTTTAAGGATCAATCTTTATTTTATGAACTTTTTTGAAAACATTTTATTGTGTTTTAACATTGGAAAAATGAGTTGGGGATTGAAAAGTGACTTTGGAGAAAAGTGACTTTTCTGATATTTTAGTTATATCTCAACCTATAGACCTTAAAATTTAGTAATTCCACTTCCATGTGAAACTTAATACACATATATACAACTTTTTTAAATGAGTCAAAACCCATATCTACTCTTAAGATGCTAAAAACTAATTAGGAATTCGAAAAATCTGAATTTGTCCCTTGTTTTTAACCAGTCCATGCTATTTCGATATACCTCTTTTTATAGAACTAATTTTGAGGTGAATCTAATTTTTTTATAAACTAGACTCATATTGGATAAACTTTCATAAAAGGTGTATGACATAATTCTATCTCTATTATTCTCAGAAAGTTTTTAAAGATTAGATAACAATTTTATCCCTAAAGGATATTTATAAGTAGTTAGTGGTATTTTAGTCATAAATCATAATATAAAATTCCAAATTGGTTAGTTCTTAACTTTTTGGAAAGCTAAGACATAGATAAAAATTTTTTAAAAGATACTTTGGTCTAAAAATTTCATTTTGAGGGGAAAATTTTATTTATATATTGGGCCATGAGTCACCAATACATTCTTTCAACTAACACTACTCCATTTAATCTAAAAAAAAAGATGACCCTAAAGAAATTTTAATTGCATCCAATATGACTCCTGAGAAAAGAATAAAATTTGAGAGAATATTAAAGAAATGTGAAAATTTTTTTGCTTGGACCTACGACAACATGCCAGGAATTGTTAGGGACATTGCAAAACATGCCATTCCAACTTATCTAGATTGCAAACCAATAACGCAAAAGCTTCACAAAATCAAACCTAAATAGGTTGATAAGGTAAAATAGAAAGTTTGTAAGCAGATTGAAGCCAAGTTCTTTATAGAAGTTCAATATCCCACCTGGTTGGCCAATATGGTTCCGATAGCTAAGAAAGATGGGAATGTTAGGATGTGTGTTGACTATAGGGATTTAAATAAAGCTTGTCCTAAAGATGACTTTCTGTTGCCACATATAGATTTATTGGTTGATGGTGTTGCTAAGTGCATGATGTATAACTTTGTTAATGGATATGCTAGGTACAACTATATTCTCAACAAAATTATAGACTGAATCAAGATAGCCTTCACGATGAAATGGAGAACTTATGCTTACAAGGTGATGCCGTTTGGATTGAAAAATGCCAGTGTAACTTATCAAAGGATGGCTACTAATATACTCAATTATTTGATCCATAAGGGAGTTAAAGTGTATGTTGACGACATGATGATCAAGTATGAGACTAGAGAGGGTTATTTTAAAGCATTAGAAAAGTTCTTTTGGTGGATTGAAAAGTAAAACCTTCACCTAAACCCAAAGAAGTGTATGTTTAGGGTTACTTTAAGCTATTGGGTCATATCGTTAGTCAAAAGGGGATTAAAGTAGATCCAAACAAGGTAAAAGCTATCAAGGAGATGCCAGTATCGAAGAAGGAAAAAGAGATTTGAGGGTTTTTGGGTTGATCAAGTACATCAGTCGATTTATTACCAAGTTTACTTCCATATATAAGCCAATTTTTAAGCTTACAAGAAAAAATCAAACGTTTAAATGGAATAAAGATAGCCAAAAAGCCTTTGATACCATCCGAGAGTATCTTCTACAACCTTCCATTCTCCAACCACCTCAGCTGTCGAAGCCTTTAATTTTGTATTTGGCAGTTGAACAAAGCTCAGTTGATGCTCTATTGGCTCAAAAGGATGAAACTAGGATTGGGTTTACTGTGTATTACTTGAGTAAAAAGTTTTTTCCTTAAGAAGCTAAGTATGCAAATGTCAAGAAGATTTTTCTAACAGTGGTGTAGGCTTATAAAAAGTTGAGGCACTATTTCCATTCTTACCGCATACAAGTAGTGGCCAAGCATAATCCTCTTCGATTTTTGCAGTAAACATCATTTTTATTAGGGAAAATAAAGAGGTTTCTCTTGTTACTATAGGAATTTGATATAGAATATATTACCAAAAGACAATTAAAGGGTGAGTCATTGCTGAATTCCTAGCATATCACCTGCTAGAAGAAGATAAGATCGAGTATGAATTCCCTGATGAAAATGTTGTTGCCATAATGGTGCAAGGCTAGCAAATGTATTTTGATGGAGCCACTAATAATAGAGGAGCTAGAGTTAGAGTTATCTTGATAACGCCTAAAAGAGAAAACCTACTCTTAGCCAAGAAATTGGGTAGAAAGTGACTAATAATGGAATTGAATAGGAAGCTTGTATTCATGGTTTAGAAGCAGTGATAGTTTTGGGTACAAAAACTGTTGAAATCTTTAGAGACTCATCTTTAGTGGTGTATTAGGTACAAGGTGAGTGGTCAGTCAAAGAAGAACGATTGGTGCCATATATAGAGTATTTAAAGAGTTTGAGCAAGCATTTTGAAGTGTGTAACTTCAGACATATGCCCTATGATGAGAATCAAATGGTGGATGCTTTGGCAACCTAAGTATCCATATGGGATAATCCAAAAGGAGTGGCGATCAAGTCCATATTGATCATCAGTTCAAGCAAGTATTGCTTCGAAGGTGAAAGAATTGTGAATGTGAAGGAAAATGATAGGAAACCTTGATATCATAACATTCAAAATTATTTAAAGAATTCGGTATTTCCTGAAAAATCTATGGAAAAATATCAAAGGATAATTCAAAAACTCTATACTCAGTTTATCAATGTAGATGGAGTACTTTATAAGAGGCAAGGAGATGGTGTTTAACTCAGATGCCTAAAGGAGAAGGATGTAAAGGAAGTGATGGAAGAAACACATGCATGGACTTATGGAGCCCACATGAATGGTTTTGCATTTTCAAGGAAGATTATGCATCAAAGGTTCTTTTAGTTGTCAATGGATATACCACCAGTGTCAGCAATATATCAATTTGAGTCATCTCTCTGTGTTGAAGTTATGTAATATTTCATCTCTATAGCCTCTTGTAATGTGGGGAATAGATATAATTAGGGAAATTCATCCAATGGCTTCAAATGGTCATTGGTAAATAGTAGTTGTGATTGATTACTTCACCAAATGGGTAAAAGCTTAGTCATTTAAAAGGATGGGTGCTCGTGAGTTGACATAGTTTATTAAGCATAATTTGGTCTGTAGATATGGGGTGTCATATCACCTGGTGTCAGACAATAAGGTTAAATTTTAGGCTGAGACAAAACAAATGCTCAAAAAGTTTAAAATGCAACATCATAAATCCTTTCTTTATCATCCACATACGAACAGGGCAGTCAAGGTAGCTAATAAGAACTTGAAGAATATTTTATCCAAGAAAGTTCAAACTTACAAGGATTAGGTGGAGAAGCTGCCATTCGCATTGTGAGGGTATAGAACTACTATTAGAACATCGATGGAAGCCACACCCTTTTCATTGTTCTATGGGAGTAAGGCAGTATTACTAGTTAAGATTAAGTTGCAATCATTAAGGGTTGTTCTAGAAGCTCAGTTATCAAAGTCAGAATGGGCTGAATAAATATTACTATAGTTAAACTCATTTGATGAAAGCCGCATAAGGGCCTATTACCATAACTAGATGTATTAAAAGAGACTAGCTCAGTCATTTGGTAAAAAGGTTAAAGGACACCATATGAAAGAAGGTGACATAGTATTCAAACATATGAGACCAGGCATTCTAGACTACAAAGGTAAATTCAGGCCTAATTATAAGGGTCCTTATATTTTGAAGAAATTGTTGTCAAAAAGAGCAACCATACTGACAGTGATGGAAATGAATTTAAAGAATTGGTCAAATTTGATAGACTCAAAAGGTTCCATGGCTAAAAAATGAAATAAAAAATCAAAATGATGAATAAAAAAGATTTGAAAAAAAATGTTCGATTAAGAGAATCGGAGAGGGTAATATAATAGAAGGTTGATGCAGTTGAAATGTACTTTTAAGATTAAATAAGAGTTATGTGTTTGAATTTAATGTCTTGTTATGATTAATTGATTATTGATATATGTTGCAAAGATGGGATGCACATTTAAGACATAAGTTTAAGCACATCGATCATTTTGTATCTAATGGTATATATCTATTTTTTTAAAAAATTAAAAATTAAAAAAGAGAAGAAAAAAGTCGTTGAGTGGGTAAGAGTCCACATCAAGCAAAAGTTAAGCACAAGATCATGTGAAATCCCTAACGGGGATGCATTTCCCACTAAGAGAGGTTAGGGTAAAAACCTATAAAGTGCATACTACTCTAAAAAAGGTCGTTAGAGACGAACATCGTAACTGGCTCTCTAAGCAAAAGTTAGGACAATGGACAAGGTTAAAATCTTGAAACAAACAGTCTGTCCTACAAAAAAAAAGAGAGAAAAGCTGCTAGAATGGGTTGGGTCATTCCAAATAAAATATAGGCATATATTTATGTGAAAAATCCCTAAAGGGACGCATTTCCCTTAAAAAAAAGCTAGTGTGAAAACCTATAAGGGGCGTACTATCTTTAAACAAGGACTACAAAAATTCAAATAACTAAAGGATTGCTTGGATAACTTTCTTTCAAATAGACGGCTCTCAATTTGGGACACAAAGTAAAACCCTAAGGCAAAAAGGATCATTCTCGATGGCCAAGGCATATGACTTTTGATACATAAAATGGATATATGAGGTGGTAAACCCCAGCATCCTTCATCTATTAATGAAAAGTGCATGCAAACTAGATCTTTTTGAATATATTATGTGTAAGAGTCCCTAACCTAAGACAACCCTTTTAGGTTTTGGGGGGCATCAAATAGTATGAACAGTTTGGGGAGGATAAAATTATCTTTGGCTAGAGCACAACAGCAATAGATGGTTCCCCCTGAAAATAATAAGAGAGCTTAAAAAGAAGGCAAAGTATAAAAACTATGAGTTGTCAAATTAGAATCCTACCAATTTTGAGAACAAAAGTTATGACTGGGTATAAAGAAAGTAACAATAATCATGAGCCACCTAGCCAGTGATATATGTATTAATTGCATGTGGCATGCATGGCATGAGCATGATTTTGGCATATGCATACCTTTTGGTCATAAATGATGGTTGCAGGAATAAAAGATCTGCCCTAATGAAATGCTGATGATAATTCTTATATGGAGGGTACTAGCAGGCGTACTTGGCAAAAATAATTGCAAATTGTATAGAACTACATGTTCAAGGAGTATTGTATTTTATGTCAATTTAATTAAAAAAATGAAATAGTTTCTAATTCTAAGGATCTATTTATTATATCATACAGGGGGCAACCTATCATCAAAGGGACATCTTCTACCCCATTTAAGAGGTTTAAGCCATTGCACATAATTGGACAATTAGATCAAAATGGAATACTACATAAGACTTGACATTTGGTCACATATACTAATGTAGCCTCAGGATTGCTCAATGCCTTGACATTCCTTCCACTGTAGGGGGTAAATGACCATGTGACTTGCCACAATTTTAGAACAAATTTTAGCTACCCCTACTAAAAACTAGGAAATTTTTCCACCACCTTTATCTTAACCCAAGACTAGGGGCACTTCAAATAATTAACCAAGGGTTAACACAATGATAAATTATGGGTAACTATCTGAAAAAAGATTTGTTATCTCAGATGGTATTCATCTTAAATCATAATTCTATATATGCCAACAAGCTGGCCTTAATCAAAGATTCAATCATGGGTAAACACTATGACAATCTGACGGTAACTACCCAACTAGAATTTCTCTACCTCAGATGGTATGCATCTTAAATCCTAATTCTACATGCCAATGAATTGACCTTAATCAGAGATTCAACTAAGGGTTAACACATTAACAAGCTAATAGTAACTACCCAACTAGAGATTTACTGCCTTAGATGGTGTGCATTTTAAATCCTAACTTTCCATGGCAATAAGCTAGCTTTAATTAGAGATTCAACCAAGGGTTAACATGCCAACAAGCTAACAGTAACTACCTAACCAAAGATTTATTACCTCAGATGGTATACATCTTAAATTCTGATTATGCATGCCAATAAGATGGCCTTAATCAAAGATTTAACCAAACAAGTTGACAAGCTAATGGTAACTATCCGATAAGAAACTCACTGTCTCAAATGGTATATGTTTTATCCAAATAAATTCAGAGATTCTCTCCTTCGGATGGTACGCATCTTAAATCCTAATTGTACATGATGATAAGCTAGCCTTAATTAGAGATTCAATCACCACCAATGCATAAGATCTCTTAAGGGGCAAATAGAGACTGTACGATCAACCACTACAGATAAGCTAGCATCGATCACTTCATCCTTCCCTATAGTAAGCCTTCAAAAAAAGTAGCTTGGAGATCACCTTATTAGGTACATGTCTCTTTCTTTCACTCTAAACTTTGGCTTACCTAGACACTTAGTGCACTAGCCTCCCTAAAGTTGGGGGTAATTATAGATACTGGATTCTGAGTTGGCTTTTGTTAAAGTTACCTAATGAGGATGAATTTTTCTCTTAAATACAAAGAACTCAAAGTTTAAGGATATTTATTTTTCATTAACTTTTTTGAAAACATTTTATTGTGTTATAACCTTGGAAAAATGAGTTGGTGATTGAAGAGTGACTTTGGAGAAATTCTGCTTAAAGTTTGTTGGGACCAATTTTGGTATTTTAGATATATCACAACCTACATACCTTAAAATTGAGTGATTTGACTTCTATATGAAACTTAATACTCATATCTACAACTTTATAGAAGAGTCAAAACCCAATTCTGGTCTTAAAATGCTCAAAACTAGGCATGAAGTTAACACACCTGAATCTATCTCATGTTCATAACCAGTCTGTACTAATTTGAGTATAAATCTTTTTATAGAACTCATTTTTATCTGAATTTAATTATTTTAAAAACTAAACTCATATTGAAATAACTTTAAAGAAGGGTGTATGATCAAATTATGTCTCTATTATTCCTAGCAATTTTTCAAAAACTAGGTAACAATTTTGTCCCTAAAGGCTATTTGTGAGTAGTATGTGGTATTTTGGCCATAAATCATAATATACAAAGAAAAATTTGTTGATTCTTGATTTTTTTGAAATATTAGACATAGAGGAACAATTATTAAGAATATACTTTGGCCTAAAAATGTGGCAAAATTTCATTTACATTTTAGGCCATGAGTCACCAAGTGGGCAAGAGCAAGTTTTAGGTCATGACTCATTGGCCCGAGTCACACTCATGACTTAGTTGAGTTATGGCCGTGACTCACTATTTTTAGTGCCTTTTTAGTGAGTCTCACCCAGTAAGTGATCACTAGGGGGTTGTGACACCTATGATTCATCGAGTCACACTCCACCCCCTAGTACTCATCCTTTTTTGACTTTTTACCCATTTTTCTTTCTTTAAAATTCCATCCACTGCCTCACAAAGAAAAGGTTGGCCACTCTTAAGCACAAAGAAACATCCAAGAGAGAAAAAGAGAGTGAAAAGAAAGGAAATAAAGGGAAAAGGTTTTTTTCTTTGTTTTTTTTCATTTTTTTCTCAAAACTACTCTTTGTTTTCATCTTTTAAAATATATTTCTTGATAAAAATATTAAAGAGATCCTAAAAAACATTGAGTTTTTATTGTTAATCTGAGAAAATTCTTGAAGGTAATATTACAAAACCAACCATACTCGTGACATGTTATTTATTTGGACTGGATCTATACTTTCACTATTGAATGCTGTGGATCTGATTGCCTTTTGGATAGTTTGCTTAATATTTGACTAGATTTGGACTATTTAATAGGTGTCAGGCCCTGACGAATTTAATTTTTCCTTTATTAAGGTAGCCTAGGATATTATTAGGTGGATTTGGTTAACATGGTGGAATACTTTTTGACAAAGGGGAGTTATCGAAGGGTGTCGGCTCCTCCTTTGTAATGCTGATTCCTAAGGTTGAGGGTGCTACTCACCTTAAGGACTATCGTCCTATCAATTTAATTGGGTGCTTGTACAAGATTATTGCCTAGTTACTGGCAAATAAGCTTAGGTTAGTGTGATTGGGGAGGTCATATCTAAGGAGTAGTGTGCCTTCATCAAAGGAAGGCAAATTCTGGATGGTGTTTTGGTAGCAAATGAAATCATTCACTCTCAGAAATCTAATTGGTAAAGGGGTATTCTCTTCAAAGGAGACTTCCACAAAGCCTTTAACTCGATCAATTGGAATTATCTTAATTCTATTTTGGAATAAATGAATTTTGGGTTGAAATAAAGGTTCTAGATTAAATAGTGCATTAACTCTGCAAGGGTGTCTATTTTAGTTAATGGCTCTACGACTTCAGAAATCTAGCTATCTCATGGGTTGCATTAGGGAGCCCATCATCACCATTCCTTTTCCTGATTGCTACTGAAGGTTTATTTGTGCTAATTAAAAAGGCTATCCAAGTCAACTTGTTCCATGGTATTAAACAATTGCCTAATCATCTTGGTGCTCACTTATTGACATATATTCAATATGCGGATGACACCATCTTTTCTCTAAAACCTAGTTTTGATGGACTTCTACAGTTGAAAAGAGTTCTCAAAGTTTTTATGGCATTATCGGGGTTAAATGTCAATTTCCATAAAAGCTATCTAATTGGAATAAATGTTAACTATGATTGTAATACCCTTACTATTACGGTCTTACTGATTTAAGCGATTGGCCGTAAATTTTTTTTCTTTTCTTAACTTAAAATTTATAATCTTAACCATTTAATTCCTTATTGCTTAATGCTTATCCATAATTCAAGTTCATAAATACAACTTGTCGCTGACTTATAACCGTCCAATTTTTACTATTCATTTTTCAAAAATCCGATAATATAATGGCTATAAACTTAACTATCCTCCTAAAACACAGACAATTTTCACAGCCCCTCGAGGGCACAACAATTTATAAATAAAATATATATCTCATCCATATAACTCAATTTCATTCCAATCACACATAGTTCATCCCACATATTTACATATATACAATATGTTGTACCATTACTGACCAATACTTAAACTTCAAACATATATAATAATATACATGCCAATACAAAAATATAACTTTTAATCCTTCAAAAATCCTTCATCTAATGTGTATTGCTGCTCCACCTCATTTGTACCTGTACGCAGTAAATCCTATATGTCGAGCATTAAATATATCCAGTGGTGACTAACAATCATAGTTTTTCCTAACATGCATAATTATACTAATTATGCAAAATTACCATTTCTCATTATCAAAAAGCACTTTCCACTATTATTAGTAGTCTCTTCAATTCAATATTAAAACTTTGATAAACTTTTTATTTTAGTCCTTTATTTTTTATTTTATTACAAAGATACCCTTTTTACACTTTAATTACAAAATTGCCATTAACTTCCTTATTTTCAGTTCACATTTGAATTTTGGCATTCAAAACTTCCAATTACTACTTGTTTTAACTTTTTATGAAAAATTATATTTTAGTCCCTAAACTTTACGAAAGTTTATTGTTGGACTGTTTGGTCAATAGATTACCATTTTACCATTTTTAATTATTTTCTAATTATTTTTACCTATTAAATACAAGTTTTGAAAAAATTACTGTTTTGCCCCTAAACTTTTTATTTCTTTTCAATTAGGTTATTTTTACTATAAACTTGACTTTTAGCTTTCTTTTTACACTTTTAATTTATTCTTATCATAATGTCCCTAGTACAATCTCGGAAGAAATTTTCAAATTGGATATATGGAATGTGAACCCCATAGAGCCACATACAGACTCAGAAATGATCCCAAAAAATTATTTCTCACAGAACAGATAACAAAGCAGACAGATACTATGGAAGATCAATGATCTTACCATAGCAAAGTAAGTCGCCATGACTTGCACCGTGATATAGGTGTCCCTATGGCTAGCCAATTATATCTTGAGCTAGATTTTGACTGTCTGACTATTGTTAAGGGCAAAAATTACTTAATTTCAAATCATTATTCAAATATTTAATGCTTTCAATTACTTTTACAATACAGTAAATTTTGCCAGTCAACTTTTCAGTACTTTTTACATAGTTTGTGAATTATATCATTATAACTCACCATTTTCTCATCAAATTATGAATTAATTTACATTAATTCAATATTTTCACTTACTACATAACCAACTTTCCTTTCAAAAATATTCATTTAATTTTCATAAATTCTACAAAAATTCATGGACATGTTATATCATTTCTACAATCATTTTAAAGCTTAATTTCATCAAAATACACAAAATAAACTTGAATTCCTTTTAAGGTACCATTCAGCCACATGAATACATTCACCTTACACATGCTTTTAAATTAATTTAAGCTTCTTAAAAGGCTTATTCAAGGTTTAATTTCAATATTCTAAGGTCGATTGCAATTATACATATTTTTCCTAAATTTTTCTAAGTTACATAAAGGAAAATTCATGCAAATTAAAGGAAATAGGAGGATTTATTTGTCACTAACCTTTTTCTTGGGCTTATGCTTGCCTAGACTTCCCTTTTCTTTCCCTTTGCTTTCTTATTGAATATCTAACATGGCCGAAATTATCTTTATAAGAAACCTTAGGGTGCGTTTACTTACAGAAAATAGTTTTCTGTTTTCTATTTTCTTAAAAAATTGGAGTATTTATTTTCCATAGAAAATTTAGAAAACGCATTTATTTATCAACAAATGAAAAACTACAGTATTTATTTTTTTGTATATATATATATATATATATATATGTATGTGCATACTTACATATGTATATGTATATGTATATGTATATGTATATGTATGTGAATATACGCACATACATACACATATATTTATGCATACATACATATGTACATGTATGTGTATATATGTACATACATATATATACATATCCATTTGTATACATATGTATGTACATACATATACATATGTATATATGTATGCACATACAAGCACATACAGATATATGTATATGAATATGTATGTATATGTATGTGCATATGTATATATGTATATGTAGGTGTATGCATAAATACATATTTATGTGTATAAGTATGTATATAGATACATACATGTATGCATGTATGTATGTATGTATGTATATGCATATGTATGTGTATATATGCACACACACACACACACACACATATATATATATATACATATACATATATATATATATACATATACATATGTATGTATACATATACATATGCATATGTATGTGTATGTGTATGTGTGTATATACATACATATATATATATATATATATATATATATATATATATATATATATATATATATATATATATATATATATATATATATATATATATCCATATGTATATATGTATGCATGTATTACATATACATATACATGCACATGCATATATTTATGTATGTATGCACATACAAAAACTTACATATGCATGTATATGTATATGTATGTATGTATGTATATACATATATATATATATATATATATATATATATATATATATATATATATATATATATATATATATATATATCCATATGTATATATGTATGCATGTATTACATATACATATACATATACATGCACATGCATATATTTATGTATGTATGCACATACAAAAACTTACATATGCATGTATATGTATATGTATGTATGTATGTATATACATATATATATACACATATATGTGTGTATTAATATTATTTAGAAAATTTGGAAAATATCTTTTATTAGTTTTCCAATTTCTTCTTTATTTTGAAAAAATGGAAAATTCATTTTCTGTTTTCTATTTTAGAAAACTGACGAAAATAAAAATGATCTCCATTTTCTGTTTTCTGTAGAAAATTTTTCTGGAAAACTGGAGCAGTTTTCTGTAAGTAAACAGGTCCTTAATTTTTTTATCTTAAATGCTTACAATAACATCAAAAAAAAAAACTTTAGGCACCTTAAATTACTAATAAGCACCTTAAAACCAATTTAAAATCAAGAATTTCAATTACCTCCAAATGACACATAAAGTTTTTTCCACTTAATTTTCTAGCTTCTCTTCCTCTAAACAAAGGATAGAGGTTTAGATAATACTCTAGAGAGGTAGGACTTTCTTTCTTAAGCTTGGATTTGGTGTGAATTAAGATAGAGATGGAAGAAATTTGAGAGAGAAATGGTGGTGATGAATTCGGCCAAGGGAGAGGGAGATGAAGGCTGTAGAAAAATCTAGTATTTCTCTTATTATTTTGTCACTTAAGAGAGGCTTAAGTGGACTTGGTCTTGGGCCAATTAATGGGTTTAATCCATTTTAACTTAAGCCCATGAATTACCCAATAAATGGTCCTAATTAATTTCTCCCACTTTTTAACTCCCAATCATCTCAAATTTGATTCCATCACTCTTATCACATCAAAAATAGGTCGTACACAAAATTTTAGCCCAATTAAAGTTTATTACTGATCGGGTTCAATCATATTATATCGGTGTTATCGAAAAATTTACTTTTTGCAACCAAAATATTCTACACATCATTTTAGATATGTATGAAATTTTTGGTAATTTTTAGATTTTATTTGCTATTTTTAACGGCTCAATCAAATTTAGGTCAATCTAGTTACTATTCAAACTAAACTGCTTTTTTCGTATTTTTGACTTTTGGATGCCTATTTAACCTCAAATTCACTTTAAATTTCAACCTCGGACTACCCCCAACTAATATTTTTCAATAATCAAATAAAATATTTCTTATCTTTGGATGTTCTTTTCAATCCAGAAATACTATTTATTATTGGAACATACTATTCATGACTAACCCGATGTTTGGGCCATTACAATGATTATCTACAGGAGTATGCTAGTATCACAAGATGTAAAGCCCAACAGCTTTCGTGCTCTTATCTTGGATTGACTTTGGGTGCTAACCCGAGAAAATTGAGCATTTGGGAGCCTGTCATTTAGAATTTTAGATGCAAGCTGGCTAGTTTGAAAGGAAAGCATCTCTCCTTCACGGGGTGGCTCAGCTTGATCAAAGCCACTTTGATGAGCTTGCCTAACTATTTTATGTCCATTTTTAAGGTGTTTGTTGGGGTCCTCAGGTCCTTACAGTCTATTATGGGTAATTTCTTCTGGAGTGGAGGGGGAACCAAAAAGGCTCTATGTAGAATTAAGTGGAGTCTTCTAGAATAACCTAAAAAACTTGGGGGTCTTTTTATTGGCTCTATTGCTCATAAAAATAGAAATTTGATATTTAAATGGTATTAAAAGTTGGATCCCAAGTGCAGTGCCTTATGGCAGGAGCTTATCTTCAAAAAGTATAACATCCAAAACTATCTCATTCCTAAAGTGATCTATGCCCAGTCTTCATCCACAATCTAGAAAGATATTACCAAGGTTAGGCTCTCTCCTCCCTTTGCTAATAGCATATTGATTGACGTTGGATGTGGAGACTCTTGTCATTTTTGGCATGATAGATGGTTGCTTGATGAGCCACTAAAAGTGAAGTTCCCCCACCTTTTTAGCATTTCCTTATTGGAAGATGCATTGGTTAAGGATTATGGCAGCTAATAGAGAGGGGTATGGGTCTGGAAACTGGAATGGAGAAGAAATCTCTTAATTTGGGAGGGCAATATCTTGGCAGACCTCATACGGCATCTTAATTCCTTTTCTATTTTTATAGGTCATGAAGAAAGGAAGGTATGGATTCATGACTCTCAGGGCATCTTCTCAATTAAATCGGCTTGTAATCTTCTAAGCCATTCATCCCTAGTTTGTATGAACTTAAAACCTTTCAACTCTATGATTTGGCAAAACCATACACCACCTAAAGTGGAGCTATTCTTATGGATGTACATCTTGAACAAGATCTGCGCTAAAGTATTCTAAGTCGATAGGGTATCATCTCCCATTCTGACTCTTTATGTCCATTCTATAAGTCTGCCCTTGAAACCATGGATCATCTATCGGTTACTTGCAAGGTGTCCGCCATTCTTTGGTGTATAATACTTAACTGGTGGGGGTTCATTGGATATATCCCTGTTAACTTCAATGATCTTGTTTGCCAATGGCTATTCTTTGCTCATGGTAACATCCAATAAAAAGTCTAGAAGATTGTGTTCCTTGCTTATGTCTGGACCATCTGGTTGAAATAAATGCCGTAATTTTCCCTAACAATAAGGTGGTAGTTAATTCTTTATTCCATATTTGTCTGGCTCGCTCTTCCTTCTGGATTAAAGCTCAAAAGGATCTGGACTTAATAAGAGGTCAGAAACTAATTTTAGCTGTTGATGGTTTACGTAAGGTAGTAGCTCACAAAAAAAAGTCAAGCCATCTTTAGGTCAGACCCCTTTAGCCTTAGGAATGTTGAAATGGAACTCAAATGGTTCATCATTTGAAAACCTAAGACCAACTAGGATTTGAGGTATTTTAAGAGATTCTTTGAGTAAAATCCTATGTTTGTTCTCTTGCAACATTGGAATTAACAATTCCATCACTACTGAAGTTTTAGCAGTTTGGAAAGATTTACAGATTTCCATTGAATTTCTTATCCAGCTAAATAAACCTGTGCTCTTTGAGATTGACTCTTCCTCAATGGTTGCTTCGCTAAATAACTCCATAGCATCTAGACCTCAAAACTTAGGTTGTGGGCTAAATGATATTGGTAACCTTATTGCCAAATTCAATAGGATTTTCTTTGTTCACAGGAGTAGAAAGGGTAATTATCTGGCTGACACTTTGGCTAAATAGAAGGCCCATCGCCTAGAGCACTTTATTGCTTGGCTAAACTAATTTGACTAGAAGCTCTTTGATTTTTGGTGCTGCTACCTTTATCTGTATTGTAGCCCTTGCTACTATAATGATTGATCTTCGGCATGGGTTATCTGTGTTTGTATTTTAATTTTATATAAATAAAAATTGTCCAATACTATTAATTAAAAAAATATATCATAAAAATACATTAAATATCAATTACTTTAAAAGTACTACAAACATCATGGAATTTTTTAAGGGATTGGCCTTCTATAACCATATACACAATACACGCACTAACTTCAACTATGAGTTGTTGAGGAACAACTATATAAAGCCCGAGTTTTTCACCAAATGCATGCTGGCCAAGTTCATGATATCTATCAAATCTTTTGCCTGGTAACATGTCATGCATCTTCACCATTTGTCATAGTGTGTATAGCGTAATGATCCATGACAGAACCAACACAACCACACCAGGTCCCTTGAGATTGTAAACAAGTAAATAAATTTTAAGAAATTATATGTCAAACTGTATTCCTTAGTGAGTCTATATACCAAAGCAGTAAATCAAAATGGCAACAAAAAAATGAAATTCCAAACCATTCGAGTTCTTATATATTACACAAGCAAATGAGTGCTAGAGCCTATATTCTTGAGAGAAGTCAAGCTAAAAAGAAATAAAATTTGAAATAATAAATATATAGGCCACACTTCATCAAATAAACAAAAGGTCTTTAGAGGACAGAAAGAGTGTAGACTTCAAAAAATTATACCCAGAGAGGAGTTGGAGGCTCACTCTAACTCTAATTCTCCAAATATAGAAGGATTAAATCCCTTTAAATCCATAATCAAATCAGATATCCTCCTATCTTGGATTTTTCAAAATTGAAAAATGTGAAAAATCTAAAAATACCCCTATAGACAGGCATCCATCATAGACAGACGGCCGTCCCTCACACAATTCCTCAAAAATTATAAAAATATCCCTAATTTGATCTAAATTAAAGGGAAGTGAACATAGACGACCTTCCCTCTTATGATAGACGTTCATCAAGGTTTTTTTTATGCTTTGTCAAAACATTTTTCATAAAACTCTTAAAAAACCATAAAATTTTTATGAAAATGTGGACATCGAGGTCG
Source organism: Excoecaria agallocha (assembly GCA_037975025.1). Classification (NCBI taxonomy): domain Eukaryota; kingdom Viridiplantae; phylum Streptophyta; class Magnoliopsida; order Malpighiales; family Euphorbiaceae; genus Excoecaria; species Excoecaria agallocha. The sequence goes on from CM075809.1 coordinate 47,127,852, forward strand.
AAGTTTTGAGATTTATATTCTCTGTCATAAATATATTGTTTCCTCATCATCGAGTAACCCTGATCTAGACTTTTTTGAGTTGCGATATCTACAGGTGCCCTTACATGGCTGGAATAGTGATTTCTTAGTACCATTGCAGTTACCTTTGAAGGTTTTATTTGTTTTTATTAAAGCACTATAAGTAAAACTAGATTTGATATAGCATCATGAAAGTCAAAATTGATGAAAGTCAAAATTGATGATATTATTTTCCCGATTAAGATTTCTGAAAAACTATAACACCCCAGAACCCCTCAGGAGTATTCCTGGGTTCTACAAACACTAATAATCACATCAATTTTATCAATATTAGCATCATAAAATAACTTATGCAACATGGGTAAAAACTACGTAGCATTAAATTAAAATTTCTTATTAAGTTACTGCCTTAAAGTTGTGAATAAAACTTAAATAATTTTTCCTAATACATATATCATTTGGTTCAAACTTGGAATTTGTATTCCAAGGTTCCTACGTATCCCAAAATAGGGGAATCAGAACCACGTAATTCTAATGTGTAATTCACATTGTAACACCTATTACCCGAACTATTATGGAATCAGATTTTAAATGTTAAGTTACTTTTAATTTCAAAGTCACTTATGAAAACCGAACTTTACTGTAAGCTTTTAACTCATATAAATTCATATTGCTCGCATGTTTACAGAAAATCGAACAAAATCTCCCCTATACAAGTCTCTATCAACCTGTTATCAAATAAGAAATCACACATCTAAAATATCCACCATATTTATCAACTCTATCTTCAACCAGAAATACTCAACATTTCTCAAATTCCTCAACAACATTAATACACAGAGATGCATATATATGTATATATAGAGATGCATATATATGTATATATATCCAACTATTCTAAATCATAAATTTTACTTAATACAGATATTTCAATATACAACATTAAGTTTAATATTTAGAATGACATGTCATCAAGTGAACCTAAGAATTTTAAAATTTAGCTAGTTACCCTTAACTCGTAGTATAAACTAATTTACAAATTACACGTGTATTTACATATGATGGTTCTCATTAAAATCACAATATATATATATATATATATATATATATATATTATAGCATCTATTACTATTTGACATGTAATTCATTTTAAAAGAAGAAAAATATTTCTTTGCCCATAGTAATGTGAAGGAATTTATCTCGCAGATATACGAGACAGAGACCTTTTTAACCTATTTGGATTGGAGTGGTCAAAACCTAACACTACACTCCAACCTGATGTAAAAAGAGGTCGAAATCTCACATTGCTCTTTTTACACCAAATCGTAATAGACCACAACAGAGCACTGCCCTCACTTTTCTTTCTATAGGTGTGCATTACTTAATATGATACTTCACATTTATAAAGTCAGTTTGAATTGGAGTGATTGAAACCTCACACTGCACTCCAATTTCAATGTAAAAAAATGTTGAGACTTGACATTGATCTTTTTACACCTAATAGTGAGTGACCAACATCGAGCTCTGCACCCACCTCTTTTTCTTTTATGCAAATTTTCATTGAATCAAAAATACAAAATGCCATTGACTGTATTCTCCATTAAATTTTCATTTTTATGGTCAACCAATTATATCCTACCCAAATTTCCTATTGTTTACTATGGGCAATAAAAAAATTTCACTTTTATTCATACTTTTAAATTTTTACCGATAAAAGCATGTATTATACTTCTGTCACAAAATCAATTTCTGATTTACTGAATCAAACTCACAAACTATTGTGGCACAATGCGTTTCAAGTAATTAATTCTTCATCATTTACATATTATACAATTTACATATTTCATCACACCATTTGTGCCTCTTATTTCAATTTATACTCAAAATCGTGTAATATTTCATCATTTAGCTCATCCACAATCATAATGCACCCATAGCCATAATCGTGACTATTTTCACATAATATTCATAATTGAGAATAAACTTGTATGTACTTATAAAACATGCTAATATGGCTTTAATCTCATTTATTGTACCTTTCTTAACAAAAATCACATATTATACCATATAAAATTTCATGCAAACTCAAACCAAGTCAAATAATACATCAAAATTCCATAATAATGGGTTGAGTTTTAGATGAACACATTTTGGTCTTATTTACAAAATTTACTATGGCATAATGAAGTAGATATAATTCAACAAAATAAGTAAACTCACGCTGGCTTGTTTACCCCATCATTTCAACAAACTTTGATAACATATATATCCTCACTTTTTATTCACACAATTTACTTAATTCACGTTTTAGTCATTTTCAGTTTGATACCCCTAAATCACTCTATCTAAAACCTACACTTCCATGGCCCTAGCATATATATATATATATATATATATATATATATATATATATATATATATATATATATATATATATATATATATATATATATATATATAACGCTTAACAAAGAAAACAAAATAAATCACAACCAAAACGAAATATATTTTGTTGTGACGAAACAGTTTCCTCGACACCATCGTGCAACTATTTCTAGTACTATATACTCACGACCACATGACATTTATACTCAAATTTCAATTTTGTGTGTGTGTGTGTGTGTGTGTGTGTGTGTGTGTGTGTGTATATATATATACACACACACACACAAAATTGAAATTTGAGTATAAATGTCAGGTGGTCGTGAGTATATAGTACTAGAAATAGTTGCACGATGGTGTCGAGGAAACTGTTTCGTCACAACTAAATATATTTCGTTTTGGTTGTGATATATATATATATATATATATATATATATATATATATATATATATATATATATATATATATATATATATATATATATATATATATATATATATATATATATCTTACTAGCCTAAAATCAAGTATATCTTAAATATAATTTAATAATTTTATACTATATCTATTTATATGAAATCCTTGAGTCATATTAATCGATCAGTATATCAATTAAAGAACTGTACCTCCATAAAATCGAGATTCAATCATACAATAAATTCTTTATATTTTGTCGTATAGTTTGATTCACACACATTATAATTTTCATATATTACTTAACTCCTAAACCAATTTATCTCCATCTCATACCATTCAATTGATTAAATATTATTTGTCTAGAATTTAAACACTTCAAAAACTTGTCACATGGCGTTTATCAACCACGGACTAACATTAGATAAACAAAAGGGGACAAAACTTAGCATCAGTCATCAATTTCACACACCACCTGATATGAGAAGCATTACAATTGTTGGGACAATTTTGTATTATTTAAGCTCTCTAAGAGTGATTTTTTTTTTAATTAAAATTATCTGGCAAGTCATTCGTACTTGGTACTAATCCCATTGACAAATGGAAATTCCATATCAAAAAAAGTATAGCAGTAATAATTAACTTTTGTCCATTGATCAATCCAAAAGCCTTATTTATACATATTGTTTTTGAACACCAAATTAGTAACATTTTATGATTCTTTACCAAAAAGTGACCAAAAGAAGGTTTATCAACAACTGAATTAAGTCTGATGAATAAAAGATGAGAACTTTGAAGCGTACAGCTTCTGATACCTTATCCTTACTAGGTTCACCCTATTTCTTGATTCCAATACCACCATTACAAACCCACTACCTTGTATTCTATTATCCAAAATATATATCATTAGCATCCCATTATCAATAGCACAACAAATATTTATCGCTCCAAATGGCACGAGAAGTCTTTAACTCTAGCCTAGATTAAAGCTAAAGCCCAAGATTACTCCCTGGCCCTGTGACCTTTAATCAAGACCTATAGAGCCGGTGATTTGTTCACAAAAGCATTGAATGGTTCTCGAATATAATATTTTTGTAACAAATTAGGTATAATTAATATCTATACTCCAGTTTAAGTAAGTGTTACAAAATATAATGTAAATAGCTAGAATATGAGTTTTTTTTTTCGGAGGCTTTTAAGCCTTTTCTCCCTAATATATAGGCTTTTTCACCAAGTATAGATTTATTTTTTACTTTTCCCCTTGTGCATATAGATAGTGTAAATTCATAATAGATTTGAATTGAATACATTTTGTTTTGCTACAAAAATAAAATATATTTGCATATTTTATTTCTTTCATTTCAATTCAATTTAGTATTGTTTCGTAAAATTTAGTTAAATGTTTTAGTTGGATTATAGTTAAAGATTTAGAATTGTACCAAATAAAGCCAATAGTTTAATTCAAATCGATTCTAATGAACAAATCAAAAAATACGGTTTGATTTTATTTATTTTACTCGGTATTTCGGTTCAATATATCCATGCTCGGTAGTAAAAAAAAAAAGAAGAAATAGAAGAGAAGTTATTTGGCAATGTTGGGGACAAATAGCCACAACAATGAGTAAGGAGTTAGAGAAACATGTGGATCCAAAGGAATTTTTTTTTTATTTGTTTACTAAAAGTTAAAAATTTTAAACTCGGCACATTAATAATAATTAAATTGATCCTGTCGCGTTTATATATATAAAAAAATAATTAAATTGATTAATTTAAACTTATACAACACGGGAATAAACGCAAGCAAGCACATTGATGATGTGACCCATACCGAAATAACCACCTCGAGGATTAAAACCGAAGACTTGCATGCAAGCAAAATACTTCATCTGTTTTATTTAAGTGTCTTTTTTAAGAATTTCCTTTTTCACTTTTAAGTTTTAAGCATCAGTTTGCATTCTAAAGAAAATTACTAATATATTTTTCTATTTTATTTTAATGCATTTAAATATTTTTTTAATTGTATTTTTCTATACTAGTTAATGAGAAAATAATATAGTCAGTTATCAATAATATCTTTTTAAATATTGAGATGTTATGATTATTTTTTTAATGTGTCTGTGGAAACTGAAAAGTCAAGAAGAATATTTAAAGAACAATGGAAGGATTAATTAAAAAATTATATTTTCTTAGAAGTAAAAAAAAAGAAATTGTATGACCTGGACAACATAAGTAGGGGTGTACACGGATCTGGATCTTTCTGTACCGAACCGAAGAATCGAAAAAAATGATCCAGAACTGAACTGTACCATTGACTTTTTGACTAGAACCGAACCGAATTGTACCGTTGACTTTATTTGGAACGGATCTGGATAATTAACCGAGAACCGGACCGAGAACCGTATTGAACTGTACTGAATTGTCTTGTACCGAATTGTACCGAAAGAACTGATATTTATTAATTATTATATATAATAATAGTAATTTATATATAAATATTACTTATAATTTTTATTATATATGTACTGCATAAATTTAAATTCATAATTACTTAAGTTATATACGTTAATACACAAAATTAAAATTACGATAATAATTAGTTAATAAATTAAACTAAATATTTTAATTATTAAAAAAATAAATTTAATTATTATAATAATCATTCTATATATAAATATGAATATAAATATATAACTAAAATAATTTGTATTTAATTTAATCTATTTTTAATTTCACTCAACTACTATTTTATCTTCTTTATAAATTTTTATATAAATATTTAAGTTAATCAATTTATCATATAAGTACTTTATCAATTAATTTTATTTACTGTGAGTATCAATTAACTAATAGTCATATATTTTTAGGACAATATCTTTACGAATATCTAAATTAATAATGTAATTAAATATATTTATTATATATAATGAAATATTACCAATTATTGTATTATATAAGTGTATAATTATTTTACCAATTAATTTCATTTATTTTTAGTATCATTCAACTAGTATATATATATATTTTCGTACAATACCTATAGTAATAATGAAGTTGTAAATCAATAATGTGATTATATATAGTTATTGTATATAAAAATTTTATCAATTAATATAATTATTTGAATATGCAATTATGTTATCAATTAACTTTATTTATCTCTATATCATGAATGATTAAATATAATTATATGAGTACATATACTTTCAGTATCACTTAACTAACATTCATTAATTTTTTCACAATATCTATATAAGTAATTGAGTATTTAAATTAACAATATAATTATATACAATTATTATATTGATGAAATTTTACTAATTTGTGTAAAATTATTTACTGCATAAATTTAATCTCATAATTATTTACATTATATATTTTAATACATAAAATTAAGATAATAATTAGTTAATAAGTTAAACTAAATATTTTAACTATTGAAAACAAAAATTTAATTATTGTAATAATTATTCTATATATATGAATATGAATACATAATTAAAATAATTTGTATTTAATTTCATATATCTTTAATATCATTCAATAATTATTTTATTTTCTTTATAAATAATATTTATTAAATATCTATATAGATATGTAAGTTAAGCAATTTATCACATGAATACTTTATCAATTAATTCCATTTACTTTGGGTATTAATTAACTAATACTCATCCATTTTAGAGCAATACCTTTATGAATATTCAAATTCGTAATGTAATTAAATATATTTATTATATATAATGAAATATTACCAATTAATGTATTTATATATGAGTGTATATATAATGAAATATTACCAATTAATGTATATATTATGAAATATTATCAATTAATATTTATCTATTTTTATCACAATACCTATATGAGTATGTGAATTTATAATGTAATTATATATAGTTATTATATATACCAAAATTTTGATCAACTAATATTCTAATTAAGCACACATGGAAAATAAAACGCATGTGAAATTCTGATTATGTTTGTGACAATAAGCTTAATTTTAAATGTAACTCTTAATTTCAATTTTCCATACAGGATGATTTATTTTATATATAAAAAGCTCAATTATAAATGTGAGAAACTATAAGTTTAACATTTGAAAATCAATTTATAATAAATTCAAACATTAAATAGACTTCAGAGTAATATAAGTATATTTTAAATTCGAACTACCACTCTGATATCATTTTTATTATATATTTAGATAAAATTAGCAAAACTATTATATTTAAAATGATATTAGGAGTACAATTATTATATTTAAAATGATATAGTTTTGATGGTAAATTGGGCTAAACAATTTAATTTTTTTAATTAACTCTATTATTGTATTCAAGAAAATTAAATTAAATATAGAAATATAAATTAAATAATTATATATATATATATATATATATATATATATTTGTGTGTGTGTGTGTGTGTGTATATATATATATATATAACCCTCTCTTAACCTAAATCCCATTCTATTTCTGCCTCTTCTCTCACAATAGCCGCCGCTCGCCTTTAGTCCAGGAATCCGCCCCTCTCCAATCTCGTATAAGGTATAACTCACTCATTTGCAGTAACGATTATGTGATCTGGGTGCTGGTTATTTTGATTTGTTAAAGTAAATGTTTGCTATATTCTCTTTGTTTATTTTGGGTTTTGTTTGATTTGGGGATTTGTTCGATTTGGGGTTTTCTTTCAAGCTCTGATCTCTCTCCTCCTCTAATTTCTTGACCTTCAATTCAAGAGACCTGCAACCAGAAAAAAACAAAGCAAAAAAAAAAGATTTCTCAGATCTGTTCGATTATAGGAACAAGGCTGGCAGATGTGTCATTTAGGGGCGTAAACCGTCGTTTAAGATCGTTGAACTTCTCAATGCAGAGTTGGGAAGTGAGGGAAAAAAACAATCGTATACTCTTCAACCGATTAAACAATCGTCATGATCTGTATCTCATTCAAGGAAAAAAACAAAAAACAAAACCCAGATCAAATTTCACCATTCCAATTAAAATACAGAGCTGCCCATTTTGGAATTAGCTATACTTTTCCTAATTCAATTGTCTATTAGGCGTACTAAGACAGATTCCCCACAAAAAGGGTGAAAACTGAAACTTGGGAAACTCAAGCTTTTGCTTACCTGAGTGGATGATTGATCGGAGAATAAGGCGGACGACAGTAGGAAGCAGAACTTATCCCTTGAAATGCTATGCCCCTTGCTAGACAACCGGTGAAGTTGATGTGTTCAATTTTTTATTGTAAAATCTTATCATGAAAAGGAAAATTGTAAATCTTAGCCATAGGAGAACGTGATTTAAAAATTCTATATATTTTTTATGGTGAAGAACATGATTTGGTTTCCCAATACATGCTAATCTTAGCCATAGATAATAAATCGTTTATTAATTAACTACTTTTTTAGCATGTTATAAAAAAATAATAATAAATTTAGAAATAAAAATAACATTTGTTTTTTTTTTCAACCATTCTATAATTACTTTACTTTTGACTGTGATTTTAATTACTATGTTAACATATTATTCAATTTGTGATGCATTGCAAATTACAATTGACTCTTCTTATTATAGCAACCTAGCAAGCAATATGATTTCAACGTTAGTGTTTATTATTTAATAAGGAGAGCAATTAATGCATGCTTTTTTATTTATGTTGCATGCAGAATTGGCTCAGAGAAAAATGAGGAAAACTTCTAGCTTCAGCAACTCTTCTTCATTGAATAAAAGAAAGCATTCAAATGAGAGAGTAGAATCGACTGATGAGATTATGGGTCCTCCGCTTGCTGTCCCACCAACAGAATCTTATACAACTCCAAATTCAGTAAGTAATGTTACTTCTCATAGTATGCCTGCAAGTAAAAAAAATAGGTCTGAAGTTTGGGAGCATTTTGATAGATTATTAGATGCTAATGGTAATGAAACGGGAAGAGCGAAATGTAAGTGGTGTGGTAAAGATTACCAAGGAAGGAGTGAGATAGGCACTTCAGGATTGTGGAAACATTTAAGGGAAAGTTGCAAAAAATTTCCCGATAAAAAAGATTTAGTGGCTGCATTTAAAAATAAGTCACAAACAACTTTGAGTTTTGTTGGGTCTGGTAATAATACGTCATTAGTTAGTTGGAAATTTGATCAAGAAGCTTATACAGAAGCTTTAATTAAGATGATCATCAAGGATGAACTACCATTTAATTTTGTTGAACGTGAGGGTTTTAGGGAATTCATTGAAGTGATTTGTCCTGAATTTAAAATTCCATCTAGAGTGACTATTGCTAGAAGATGTTGCACTCTTTTTATGAAGGAGAGAGAGAAATTGAAAGATTTTCTTAAAATTGAATGCAAAAGAGTTTCAATGACAACTGATACTTGGACTAGCATTCAAAACGTATCATATTTGTGTTTAACTGCACATTTTATTGATTCAAATTGGAAGATGCATAAAAGAATTTTGAATTTTTGTGTTGTTAAAAGCCACAAAGGAAGTAATGTTGGTGTTGTTGTTGATAATTATATGGATGATTGGGGTTTGACTAAAGTGATGTGTATAACTGCTGATAATGCATCATCTAATGATACTGCAATTCAACAGTTGAAAAATAAATTAAGCAAGAGAGATGCATTTGTTTTGGGTGGTGAAACTTTCCACATGAGATGTTGTGCTCACATCTTAAATCTAATTGTGAAAGATGGGCTCAAATGTGCTGATGTTGATGAATCTATTAAAAAGATTAGAGATGTTATCAAGTATGTTAGAAGTCGTCCTCAAAGGTTAGATTCTTTTAAAAAATCTTGTGAGGCAGTAGATATCGTGTACATGAAAAGTTTGATCATAGATTGCCCTACTAGGTGGAATTCAACGTACTTGATGTTAGATATTGCTTTGGGGTATCAAAAAGTTTTTGATAAGTTGGAGGATATGGATAGCAACTATTTCATTGAGTTTGGGCCTGCTTATTTAACTGAGAGTAATTGGAAACAACTCACAACTCTCACAAAATTTCTTAAGCGATTTTATGATGTGACTTGCAAGTTGTCAGGATCATTATATTCAACTTCCAATTTATATTTTCCAGAGATTGTGCGTATTTTGAACTTATTGCATTCTTCTCAAACTAGTGGTGATGATTTTTTGATAGAAATAGGGAAACAAATGCAGTTGAAATTTGATAAGTATTGGGGTTTGATTAACAAGATGAATGTCATTCTTTTTATAGCTGTAGTTTTGGATCCTAGATTTAAAATGAAATTTCTTGTTTCAAAATACACAGCTTTTTATGGTGAGAATGAGACGGAGAAATTAGTTTTTAAAGTGAAAATTGCTTTGAATGGATTGATAGAAGAACATAAAAAATTAGAAGAGGTTAATGTTAATCAAATTGTAGCCCCACCACCAAATTCTGATGATGTTGATGATGATGTTGATGCGTGATTTTTGGAAAATGAAGATAAAGAGCAAGTTGTATCTCAAGGAGATTTGGATGCTTATTTGACCGATAAATTAGTAAAAAATTCTCCTGATTTTGACATTTTGAGCTGGTGGAAGATAAATGAGCCAAATTATCCAATTTTGGCTAAGGTTGTCAGAGATGTTTTGGCTGTTCAGTGCTCGACTGTAGCTTCTGAATCAGCTTTTAGCACTGGAGGAAGGACCTTAGACAAATTTAAAAGTTCTTTAACTCCGATCACAGCCAAGGTTCTCATTTATTGTCAAAACTGGTTGAGATCAGCTACACTCTTGGCTTCAGAGTCATCGATCGAAGAATATGAAAAATTTGAATCGGGTAATTATTATATTTGCATAATTTTTTTAAATTTCTATTTAATGTTTATATTTTTTGGTGATCTAATTATTTAAAATCTGTATTTTTTTAGATATTGCTCAAGATTCTGAATTCAATGTCAGCATAATGCAAAGAAAGACTGTTGAATGTTGATTTTTAAGTAATGTATTTTGACTTAAATTTTAATTATCTTTGTTGAGATATTTTAATTGTATTTATTTTATTATTGTGTGTATTTATTTTGTATTTAAAATTATTAATTTATCTGAAGTTTCGAACTGTACTGTACTGTATTATTTTGTACCGAAAGAACCGAAGCACCGTACCGAACTGTCCCGAATTTTTATAGAACCGTACCGAATTGTACCGAATTTTCAAGACAGTTACAATACTTAATTTTTAAAATCCCCGAAATTTCAATACAATACGGAGATTTGTAAATCCCTGAATTGTACCGTACCGTGTACACCCCTAAACATAAGCATGCTAGAACTAGCTTAAAATGTTGGGCGTCTAGTGGGTTTTGGTCTAAGATTCCTTCCATGTCATATTCATATGAACTACAAGGAAACTTCTAATTTAGTTCTCTTTTTCCACAAATCAAAGCATGAAATTTTAATGTCAAACTTTGGAATTACGACCCCTTTGTATCCAATTTGGAGAATTTCTAATTAGTTTCCTTTTGTTGCAATTTTGGAGAATTTTTTTTAAATAATTACAGGCCTAAAATAAATCATCAGTTTCCATATGATCTATTTAATAATTAAAAATATCAAAAACATTAGAGAGATGGATAGCATATGCAATTGCAGGAAAGTTAATAAATAACTAAATGGGTAATATCTAAATCAAATTCCTTGATTTTCTCAATTACTTAAAACACATTAATATATATAGTTTCCATATTATTCTCTACAATAATTAGTTCTCATAGTCATTAACAAATTATATAGGGAATTGCCCACCACACAGAAATCTCTCTGCTACCTAAAATATATAATTAAGAATCATTTCTTTAATTAATCAAGACAAATCTTTATATTTATATCTCTGCGTAATTGAATTTAAAACCTTAATTATCTTGAACGAACTGGCTCTTCTTTAATAGTCTCCAGCATAGGCTTTCTTGATCTACAAACAGATAATCTGTACTTATATTCTGCAATAGGAAACCTTTCAATCTCTTCACTTTCCAATCTTGATGGTCCTGCATCTTCACTAACATCACCGCCGCCGGTGGTCGTGGTGGTTTCCGGCAACACTCTAACCTTGCTATTCCCACCGGTGAGGCGTTTAGCGGCGGAATTGGCGGCCAAGAAAAGGGCAGCCATGTCAGCTGCTGTGACAATAGAATTGAGTCTTCTCATAGGAAACATAATATAAACATTCCCAAATTCAACTTCCTCATCGGCACTAAGAGCAGAGAATCTTCTACCAATATGAAGAGATTGAGAGTTTACTAAGAAAAAGTTTGGACACTCTAACATAAGCTCCGCCGCTTTCACCAGCTGCCGGAATTGCCTGACTTCTCCGCCGGGAAGAACAACCCTAGCTGCCTTGGAATTCTTGATCAAAGGAGTAGCCAAAGTGCAAGAGACGTAGTTGCCCATATCGACTAACAACGAGAAATTCAAGATTTTAATTACAATTGCGAGTTTATTGAACAAGAATGTGAGGCTTTATGGGGAATTTAAGGGTCAAAGATCAAGAATTGTTTATTTAACCAATTAAAAAAAAAAAAACAGTTGTGTAGGTTTTGTCTTTGGATTTTTGTTGTACAAGAAGACGCGTTTGGTTTAATAGTAAAATAAGAAAGAAAAGTATATGAGAAGTTGCACATTGGAAATTTCTTTTTTTTTGGGATTTGGCTAGCTGGTAAGTGCGTGTGGACCTAATAATATTTATTCAACAATTGCTAGCTGTTAGTGGTGTGTAGGTAATTGTATTTCATACTCTATTTTTTATATTATTATTAGTGAATTGTGGGAGGTGGCAACTTTATTTTGACCCCATTTGCTAATTTGATTCAATTTATCCATAATAATATCATATAAATTGATTAAATACAATTTATTACTTGATTAGTATGATTTAATCCATTTATAGTTTATTTGTATTATTCGTAATTTTGTAGCTATTTTTATATACATAAATATTTTTTTATTTTTAATAAAAAATAATAATCATAAATTTTGATTAATTTAAAACTTAATTCGAATTTATTTAAATTATAATTCAATCTCATTAATACGATGCATTTATTACTAGACGCAATAATATAAGAAGGTTTTCTTGGTATTTTCTTGAACGCATGTGAGGAAACTGTGGATTTATTTTGTTGTCTTCCTTGTCAACTTGTTGGTCACACTCATCATTATCTTTGTATATTGTTTTATGGTTACATTTTGCTTTGGCTGTCTTTGTCTGGTGGAAACTTTATTTGTACTTTTAGTATTTGGAATTAATTTCGAAGATGTTTGCTATGTTCATATTATTAATATGAACACTTCATTAATTATTAATCATGGTGATATGCTATCCAATGTTTATTCCGTGATTCAAATGTGGAAGTTGATATATTATATATTCAAGAATTTTTTTTTAATGAAAATAAATAGCTATAGAAATGTGGCTATATGATAATATTAGTTTCAAATAAGCCTAGTAAAATTGGCTAAATTCAAAATTCTACCTAAATCTACCAAAAAATATGACCTAAATTCAACTTACAAAAATGCCTATTTGACCAACTTAAAAAGTTATTCATCTTATTTCCTAACCTATTAAGTCTATTCCAGGTATCCAATGAATCTTTCCTTTCACTAATTCTAGTTTTTCTCCTGTCACTTTCTCTCTCTCTCTCTCTCTCTCAAAATCATCTGTTCCTTCCACCCTCGTCGCCTATAACGCCCTGAAATCACTATCGGCATGAAAAATATTTTTCAATGGTAAATAGTGACATCGAGGGTGAATAATAGCATACTCGATCCACTGAGATTCAGAAGAATTTTATATCACCATCAGAAAGTACAATTCATGACGACTTCGGTGACATAATTTGAGCTGAAATTGAGGTTAAATAGTCCTTCAAAATTCAAAAATAAAAATAAGTTACGAAACCAAAAAAAAATGGATCAAACTAACTTTGAAAGGCTTAAAAATATTCCACGGACTTTCAAAAAATATTCTGATAGTATGGAACATCTTAAAATAATGAATATTAATTTTCAAAAGTGAAAAATAAATTCTTGGACACTTTTAAATTTTAGTGTTTCGAACTATCAGAAAATATTTCGATATCTTGAAACCTATCAAAATGAACTCCAATTGACTCGAAATTTTAAAAATATCTTAATTATAATATTTAAAATTTTTTTAAATAATTTTGGTGGAATAATAAAATAAAGATGAATGAACTAATGAGAAATTGATAAGTAGCACAATAATTATCACTTGTAGTTAGTTATTTTGGATTTGAAAAGTAGTCTTAAGATAGTGATAACAGTTTGGAAATTACTAGAATGCTTTCGGGTTGTGTAATGGTCTCAACACCGGGTCAGCCATGAATAGTATTGTCCGACAGTAAATAAATAGTATTTTTCGGGCCCGAAAGGACAGTCGAAAATATTTTATTGGACCATTTGAAAGGAATAGTCATGGTGAGCCTATGGTTGAAATTTGAAGTGAATTTGAGGTCAAATGGGTCTCCAAAAGTCAAAAATACGAAAAAGTTAGCGAGTCAATTTTCCTAGTAGGAAAGATGACTTGATTTTGCATAAATAATTAAAAATAGTAAATGACCTCCGAATATTTTCAAATTTTGTGCACCTACATGAATTTTTATGTAGAATATTTTGGTGTTGAGAATGAAATTTTTTGGTGACACCGGCAGTTGTTAAATCGGACCGATAAGTTTGAATCGGATCAATAATGGACTCCGATTGAGCCAAAATTTTATTTTCTACCTATTTTTGATGTTTTAAGAATGATTGAATCAAAATTTAAGTGATTTGAAGTAAGGAAGAGAGAGAAATTGGATTGGGCTTTAGAAAGGCCTAAATGGGCCTTAATGTTTAAGTGGGCAAGGCCCATTGATCAAACCCACTTTTAGGCCCAATAGGAGGCATATATAAGGGCAAAAATCTGGAGAATTTTCCAGATTTCACCAGCTCCATCTTCTCCCCCTTTGGTGGCCGAACCAAGGCCCCTCATTTTCTCTCTTTTGATTCTTCTTTCACTCAAAATTTCCCCTAAACTTCAACATAAAAGATGAAGTTTCATCCCTCTAGATGATTAATCAAGCCTCAAGCCTTTGATTTGAAGGAAGAAAGCAAGAAAAATCAAGAGGAAAAGGTTTAGGGGTTAAAATGAGGTAAGAGATTTTCAAGGTTTTAAATTTATTTAAAGGTACCTCTAAGTAGTTTTAGGTGCCTAAAATCCATTTTTGTGGTTAAATTGAGCTAAAAAGGTTGACATCATAGTATTTTCTTTGATGAAGTTTTTGGCTCCCATGGTTTTTTCATGGTGATGGAGTGATTTCTTTGGATTAAAGCATGGAAAAGGAAGCCTTAGGAAGCTAAAGCATAGAGAGATGTAAGTGACTACCAAATTCTTTGATTTTCCTATTGATATGAATTTTCTTTAATTATGTAAGTAAGGTAAAAATATGAAAAATTGTTAATTAATGCAATTATATTAGGGTAAATGAAATTAAGCATGAGAGAAAATGAAATGAAGGCCTTAAATGGAAGAAAGAAAATTTTTAAGGTGGAAAATGTTGGTGGCCAAATTCCTTAAGTAAAGAAAATGATGAGAAAAATGCATGAAATTGATGTATGTTAGCTTAAAATAATAATATACATGATAATTGATGTCCATAAATTTTTAGAGAATATTTGAAATTTATTTGGAAATTTTTAAGATTATGTATATTGTATGTATTAAATGAAAATTTTGATGTAGAGTGAATTAAGTGACTATTTTGATGAAAAATGAGAATAACCCATAAAGAAGGCCTAAATAAATTTTATTGGAATTTATTGAATTTATTAGGATTTTATTGAAATTTTTATGTGTATATGTACAATGAAAATAATTGAAATAGCAATGCATAATTGTATAAAAATGATTAAAGTGGTGAATAAATATGACAATAAATTAATGTCAATGATAAGAAATAAAAAGTCAACCGACGAATTTTTCGAAATAATTATTATTGGGTCGTGAAAATAAGAAAAATAATGAATTATTGGTAAATAATTCATAAATAAATGGAAATGATGGAAATAAATTAATACGTAAATAAAAGAAAGATAAAATGAGTTTTAAATAGAAAAAGGACTTAAATGAACGAAAATAAAAGTTTTGGGGCAAAATAGTAATTTTTGCTAAAGTAGGTAATTAACGCATAAAAATAAGTAAGAAATGCTTAACAAGGGTAAAATGATAATTTCGGAGACTTAACTGTGTTAAAAGATAAAGTTTTCATGGTTTTGGGACTAAAATATAATTTTACCCGAAAATGGTAAAATAAAGAATAAAAGATGAAATATGGAGGAAATTATATAATAAAAATGAAAATAAATGATTATAATAGCAAAATTGTAACTATGTATGTAATATAATTAATTCTATAGAAAATGTCAAATTATGTATTTTTGAGATATAAAATAATAAATTATATTAATAGGATACCTAATTGCGTAAAAAAATAATAAAATAAAGGTGTGACTAATTTATCAAAATAAATTAGTCAATAAAAAGTATTAAAAGAGTAAATAATTTATAAGATATTTTTGTTGACAAATAATCAGTTAGCATGATGAATAATTGAAAATTTTAGACAGTAAAAAGAAAAGGGAAAAACCATAAAAAAGTTAACACTTGAATTATTATACGATAATTCGTAAAGAAGTATTCAGAAAGAATAAAAGAAAATTGTGAATTATAAGGCCATAATTCATAATTTATAATCTGTATAAAAGATTGAAAAGTTTAAGTATCTAAGTGAATTAATGAAGAATAATTCACAAAAGTGATTGGAAAAGAGAAAGTGAATAAAAGGATAAAAGTTATTGAAAAGTTAAAAGTACTAAAAAAAAGTGTATTTGATCAGAATGTAATGTGCAAAGAAATGAAAGAAAGAGACTAAAGATTTTTAAATATTCAAAACCGTTTACAAATGTGATTGGTTATGTTTGACCTTAGCGATATACATGTATTATTATTCTTGTTCAAGATATAAATGGCTAGCCATAGGGACACCTTATGTAATGGCCTCAACACCGGGTCAGCCGTAAATAGTACCTTCCGGTAGTGAATAGT
This sequence comes from Excoecaria agallocha, assembly GCA_037975025.1. Lineage (NCBI taxonomy): Eukaryota > Viridiplantae > Streptophyta > Magnoliopsida > Malpighiales > Euphorbiaceae > Excoecaria > Excoecaria agallocha. The sequence continues at coordinate 47,144,777 of CM075809.1, forward strand.
ATTTTTCGGGCCCGAAAGAACACCTGGAAGTCGAAAATATTTTATTTGACTATTTGAAATGAATAATTATGGTGAGTGTATGGTTGAAATTTGAAGTGCATTTGAGGTCAAATAGATCTCCAAAAGTCAAAAATACGAAAAAGGTAGCGAATCAATTTTTCTGGTAGGGAAGGGGACTTGATTTTGCATAAATCTTTAAAAATAGTAAATGGACTCTAAAAATTGCCAGATTTTGCAGTTCTTAATGAAATTTTATGAAGAATATTTTGGTGTAAAAAAATGAATTTTTCGGCGATGTCGACAGTTGTCGAATCGGATCGATAAGTTTGAATCGGACCGATAACGGACTCCGATTGAGCCAAAAATTTATATCCTATCTATTTTTGATGTGATAAAAATTATGGAATCAAAATTTAAGTGATTTGGAGTGAAGAAGTGGGAGAATTTTAGTTGGGCCTTTGAAAATTGGTTATTTGGCCTTAAATAAATATATTAGGCCCATTAAGTTTTGGCCCAACCTAAGGCCCAATTGGAGGAGTATATAAGCTGGAAAATCTGTGATTTTCCAGCAGCTTCCAGCCACTTTCAGCTCCTTCATCCAGCCGACTCCACCATTCTCTCCTTTTCTCAAATTTCTTCATCTTTTGCTTCATTCTTTCACCTAAATCAAGCATCTAAATAGTAGTTCTGCCTTTCTTGATGAGTTTTGCAGCCTCCACCATCTGATTACAGCAAAAGAAGCAAAGGATTTTCAAGACTCAAGTTTTGGTATTAAAAGGGTAAGTTGCTTCCTTAAAGAAATAAATTGATTCCTTAGTGTTTTTCCATAGGTTTTAAGGTGTAGAAGCTAATTATGAACTTGGATTTCTCATTTGAGGACAAGAAATTGAGGTTAGAAAGCTTAAAGATTTCAGCCAAGGAGAAATTTGTGGATGGATGGAGTTTTTCTTGATGTCAAGTGAAGAAATGTGAGGCTTAAGGAAGGTTAAGCTTGGAAAAAGGTAAGTGACTACCAAATCCCTTAATTTTCCATTTAATATGAATTTTTCTTGATTATGTAACTAAGATAAAAATAGGTAATATTGTTAATTAATGTAATTATGATAGGGTTATTGTAATTAGACTAGAGAAGAGATAAATGAAAAGTGAAAATGAGTGAAAGGAAATTTTTAGGGTGAAAAAAATAGTGATGGCCGAATTATTCCCTAATAGAAAAATGTGAAATTTTGCATGAAAATAATATATGATGGTCTAAATTGAATATAGTGATGATAATTGGTGCCTTTGGATTTTTAATGAATTATTGGAATTTATTTTGAAATTTTAAAGCCTATGTATTGAATATGTTCATAGTGAAAATTGTGATACAATGAGAATTAATTGATTATTTTAGTGAGAAATGGTGCTAAATAATAAATAATGCATAAATAAAATTTATTGGAATTTATTGAATTGATTGAGGTTTTATTGGAATTTTTATGTGAATATGTATAATGAAAATAATTAAATTTTTAATGCATAATTGCATAAAAATGACATAAGTGATGAATTAATATGAAATTAAATTAATGTCAATGGCGAGGAATAAAAGTCAACCGAGGAATTTTCCGGAATAATTATTAGGGCATGAAAATAATAAGAATAATGAATTATCGGTAGATAATTCTTAAAATAAATAAAAATGATGAAAATAAATTAATAAGTAAATAAAAGAAAGATAAAATGAAGTTTTATATGGAAAAAGGACTCAAATAAAAGGAATTAAAAGATTTGGGGCAAAAATGATAATTTTGCCAAAGTGGATAATTAATGAGTAAAAATAAATAAGAAATAGTAATAAGGGCAAAATGGTAATTTCGGAGGCCTAACGGTTTCGAAAAATAGAATTTCCGTGGTTTAAAGACCAAAATGTAATTTTATCCGAAAGTGGTAAAATAAAGAATAAAAGATGAATAATGGAGGAAATTATATAATAAAAATGAAAATAAATTATTATAATGGCAAAATCGTAATTATGCATTTGAAATGAATAAATTAATAGAAAAAGTCAAATTATGCATGTTTGAGGTCTAAAATAATAAATGATATTAATTAAGTTCCTAAATGCCTAAAAGTAGAAAAATAAAGACGTGACTAATTTATCAAAATAAATTAGTCGACAAAAAGTATTAAAAGAATTAATGATTATAAAAATGTTTCGCCGACGAAATAGGGTTGGCATACCGAATAATTAAAAAGTTTGAGCAATAAAAGAAAAAGAAATCAACTATTGAATTATTAGAGAATAATTCGCAAAGAATTATATAAAAAGAATAAAAAGAAAATTGTGAATTATAATGTTATAATTCATAATTTATAATCTGTATAAAAGATTAAAAGATTTAAGTATCTGAGTGAATTATCGAAGAATAATTCACAAAAGTGACTGAAAAAGAGAAAGTGAATAAAGTGAATAAAAAGTTATTGAGTAGTCAAAGGCACGAAAGAGTGCATTTGATCAAAATAACGTATAGTAATAAACAAAAAGGAAGAAATTAAAAGTTTTAAATGTTCAAAAATGTTTGCAATGATATTGATTATGTTTGCCCTTAGCGATAGACAGGTAGTATGATTCTTGTTTTGGATATAATTGGCTAGCCATAGGGACATCTCTGTACTGCGGTGCAAGTCATGGCGACTTGCTTAGCTATGGGCGGGATCTTTGATCTCCATAGCTTCTGTAAAAGTGAAAGTGTATCTGTATCTGTATCTGTATCTGTTATGGGAGATTTGATCTTTCGAGATCATTTCTCTATCTGCTACGTGGGACCTTTGGGTCCAGTCCCGTGTATCCGTTGTGGGAAACCTGTTATATTGCATTAGGGGCACATTGAAATGAATAAATAAGTATTGCTTAATTGAATTGAATATATGAAAAGTTATAACAAAAACGATTCGTTTGAAAGAAAATGCAAAATTAAGATAAATCTGTAAAGATTTCTGTAAAGTGTAATTAGTAAGAAAAAAGAAAAGAAAGGTTTTATAAGAATTCAGAATGTATTATGTTTTTCGTGAAAAGGATAAATTTGATTAATTGGTATTTCTCGTACCAATCACTATTGTGAAAAGTGACAAATTTGAACAACAATATTAATTTCATAGTTAAAGTTAAAAGTAATGATTGTGACATGAAGTGAATTTAATGCTTATGAAATGTCTTTCTGAAAGAAAGGTTATTTAAAAAGTAAAACAATAGAAAGACATATGATTGATCGATGAGAAAGAAGTAAAAGACTTATGTCTTAATTAATATTTGAACGAAAGTAATATGTATAAGAATGGAGGAAAGAAAATACTGCAAAGTGTCCCGAAATACTTATATCACTTTGCAATAAAGCTCAAAAGCTATTAATTAGTAATGTATTTATTTGTTAAGAGTCGAAACAAAAATAAAAGAATAAATAGCAAGAAGTACAATGAGAGTTCAAACTGAATAATTGAACATTAAAACAGGAATGTAAATAATTTATTTTGGTACTAGTAAAGACACGAGTACCAATACATATCGCTAAATGAAATGATAATTTAATTGCTACGGCTAAAGGATAAAATGGAAGTATTGATAAAAAGTAAAAGTTATAGTAAAGATTAACGTAAAGCTAAATGATAAATCTGATATTGATCTACCTAAAAAGATACTGTAAGTACAGTAAAAAGTTTTGAAACAAAAGAACAATGGATATCAAAATACGAATTAAAAACATGAATACTGATAACTGAAATAAAATGAAATGCTTAATGAAGTAAAGATAATAGAAGCTTAAATTACGAAATTATACTTATTCTTGGGAAATTCTTGGATTAGTAGTCACCACTGAGCATATTTAATGCTCAGCACGTAGTGTTTACTGCGTGCAGGTTCTGATGTGTTCGGGAGCACAGTACATTGAAGGTCCAGATCGAAAGAGAAGATTTTAGTGTCAGATTGTTTAAGCTTATGGCATGTATATACTTAGACTATTAAGGTAAAATACTGAACTGTATTTTGAGTGTATTTCATGATTGTTATCGAATGAATGATTGGTTTATATTATTGGATTGAAGTTATCTTATATATGTCTTAAAATGTTTTTAAAGCTATCATTCGATTGGAAAGTTTTTGAAAAAAAAAACTTACGGTTTCGGTTTAGTCCGCATCAGAAAAGACTGTTACGAGTAGGGTGTGACACCTTATACCGTTGTGCAAGTCATGGTGACTTGCTATGCTGTGGACTGAATCTCTGATCACATGGCATTCTCTGCTCTGTTATCTATTCTGTGAGAAATGATTCCTTGGGAATCACTTCTCTCTCTGTTGTGGCCCTGAGGGGTCCACGTCCCGTGTATCCTATCTGAGAATCCTATTGTATTGCACTAGGGGCACATTGAAATGAATAAATAAGCACTGTTTAATTGAATTGAATACAAAAAGTTATAACGAAAACGATTCGTTTGAAAGAAAATACAAAGTTGAAATAAATTTGAAAGATTTATGAAAAGTGTAATTGATTGAATAAAATATTAAATCAATGTTTAGTTAAGCTTTTATAAGAATTTAAAATGTATTTTGTTTTTCTTGAAAAAGATATTTTTAATTGATTAGTATTTCTTGTACCACTTACTACTATAAAAATAATGACAAGTCTGAAAAATAATATTAATGTTCCTGTTTAAAGTTAAAAAGTGAAGAAATTAACATGAAGTGAAATGTAATGCTTAGGTAACGCTTTCCTAAAAGATAAGTTAAATGAAAAGTAAACCGATATAAGGCATAGAATTATACAATGAGGGAAAAGTAAAAGATATAAGTCTGAAACAGATAATTGAATATAAGTAAATGTATAAAAGAAGGAAAGAAAGTTTTGACTACAAGTACTCTAAAATAGTTATATCGCTTTGCGATAAAGCTTATAAGCCTTTTAACAGTAATGAAATTTTTAGATTAAAGTTAAAATCAAGTAATCGAATAAATAGTAAAAAGGTGAAGTTAGAATACAGAGTGAATAATTGACCAATAAAGCAAGTATTAAAACTAGTTTGTTTTGGGTACTAGCAAAAATACGAGTACCAATACTTATTGCTAAATGAAATACTAAAGAAATCGTTATGGCTCAAAGATACAACAAAAATAATGATAAAGTAAAGATTATAGTAACGAGTATCGTAAAAGTATAAGTAAATTTGATATCGATGCACTTAAGAAAATACTGTAAAGTAAAGTTGAAAGTTTAGAAACAAAAGAACAATGGTTATTAAAATATGAGTTAATAACATGAATAATGTTAACCGAAGTAAAAGATCATGCTTAATGAATTAAGAATAGCAGTGGCATAAATTACGAAATTATGCTTATTCTTGGGAAATTTTTGGATTAGTAGTCACCACTGGGCATATTTAATGCTCAGCACGTAGTGTTTACGGCGTGCAGGTTCTGAAGCATTGTAGGAGCACAGTACATGGAAGGTCCAGATCAGAAGAAAAGATTTTTGTGTTAATTGGTGTAAGTTTTGGCATGTATATACTTAGACTATTAAGGTTAAGTATTGAACTGTAATTTGAGTGTATGCATGATTGGTTTATGTTATTGGATTGTGTTTATCTTATATATGTTTTATAATGTTTGTAAAGCTATCGTTCGATTCGAAAGTTAATTTAAAAGTATTTAAAGTGTTTCGTTTTGTTCGAGGAAAAAAACTTACCGATTTCGGATAAGTTCGCATCGAAAAAGACTGTTCCGAGTAGGGTGTGACATTTTGTGGTATCAGAGCAAAGGTTTAAGCAGTTCTAAGATCGGAGTGGGATAAGGTTAAGTGATAGGTTTGTCTGTATATACATGCCAATTGTAAGTGGATAAGTGTTAAATAATCTGAAGGGTACCTGCTCTTAAATAATCTGAAGGGTACCTGCTCTTAAATAATCTGCCTATCTGTATTAAAGTGAAAGAGTTGACATTTGACTGAGATTGTCAAGTATGAAAGAATTGATTCCGCACGGTAAAAATGGTAGTAAATGAGAATGAAAGTATTGCTGCTTGAGATTTTATGAGAGTCAAAGCAGGAAAAAGAAAAGTTGACTGAAATTAAGTAAAAATGTGAGAGTTTAAGTATCTATATGGATGAGAAACAGTTAAAAGAAACACAAAATAAGAGTGTGATAGAAATAGAAAGGAATTGTATTTTGAGAACAGATAAATTGCACAGAATAAGGAGATATCTTGATCGGATTGCCTTGGTTTAAGAATACTAGTGAACAAATTGTTATAAGTTAAGGTTATTTAAGATGCTCTATATATCTGTCAGTGATTTTCCTTATAGGGGTGGGGATTTGATTGTATTTCTCATAGTTCTGGGATGGACTATGATATTTGCATTATATGAGGATACTTGACAGTATTCTATCTGCATACATGAAATTGTACATTCATTGCATGGCATTTCATATTGTTTGATAGCATCTGATATGCATTATACCATATGTTTAGGCCCCACTTGGTAGGATGAAACTGACAGGAGATATGATGAGCATAGGGACAACCTAAGAATAAGATAAGAAATAGTGTGCTTAAGATTGTTTTCCAATTTTGAAGTGGCCATTATGAGATATTGATCATGTCAATGAATTTGTTAGTATACCGACCTTATTGATGAATCGATAGAAAGGATAAGTATGAATGAGTAATGATAATGTTCTTGGTTTTCAAGCTGTGAGAGCCAGTTTAAGTTTGAATCCAGAAGGGACGTATTTAACTAGAAAATAAATGAAACTGATTTTGTAAAGTAGGTAAGGACAATAACTCTGAAAGAGAATGTTTCTGTAGTAGTTTTTGTGAGTAAATTAAGGATTCATACTGAAGTCCACCGAGATGGTAATACCTGACAACATCAGGTATGTCCAGATTAAAAGTTTAATTCTGAAAGCCAAACTGGAAGTGTAATGTGACAGATGTAAGTAAATGTTAAATATGTCGATATATGGACGCAGAGCATTAGACTCATTTGAGAATTGCTCTGACTTGTAATGGTATTTGTTTAGAAATGGAATAATGTGATTAAAGAATCTATAATCGGATTTGTTAAGTGGCAAAGAGGAAGATTGGTGATAATCTCAGCGTTGTCTTAAAGATTCACCCTTGACTAATGATGAGTTCGAGGGGCTATTCCGCTATTGAAAGAAGGAATATGGTAAAGTACACGGGACTGTGAAAAATGGTCATCTATTGTAAGAGCTGATTCTTGTAAATGCGATGTCAGAAAGAAAAGGTTGAATCTTTTATACTGAACTTAATGGAGTGCAAACGGATCAGCAAACCTTGATTTGATTCAAGATATGAAAGGAATCTACATTCAGGATGATATGTTTAGGAAAAGAGAAACTGATAAAGATTGGTTAGCTTCAAACATGTGGGTCCTATTGACGAAGATATGTGCGAAACTATTGTATGTAGAGGAAAATTTGATAAAATGATAGAATGTTATCCTCTACTCTGTAATATAAGTAAATTTCGAGCACGAAATTTCTGTTAGTAGGGGAGAATTGTAATGGCCTCAACACCGGATCAGCCGTAAATAGTACTGTCCGATAGTGAATAGTATTTTTCGAGCCCGAAAGGACACCCGAAAGTCGAAAATATTTTATTGGACCATTTGAAAGGAATAGTCATGATGAGCCTATGGTTGAAATTTGAAGTGAATTTGAGGTCAAATGGGCCTCCAAAAGTCAAAAATACGAAAAAGTTAGAGAGTCAATTTCCCTGGTAGGAAAGAGAACTTGATTTTGCATAAATAATTACAAATAGTAAATAAACTTCGAATATTGTCAGATTTTGTGTGCCTACATGAATTTTTATTTAGAATATTTTGATGTTGGGAATGGAATTTTTCGGTGACACCGACAGTTATCAAATCGGACCGATAAGTTTGAATCGGACCGATAACAGACTCTGATTGAGCCAAAAATTTATGTCCTACCTATTTTTGATGTTTTACGAATGATGAAATTAAAATTTAAGTGATTTGAAGTAAGGAAAAGAGAGAAATTGGATTGGGCTTTAAAAAGGCCTAAATGGGCCTTAATGTTTAAGTGGGCAAGGCCCATTGATCAAGCCCACTTTTGGGCCCAATAGGAGGCATATATAAGGGCAAAAATTTGGAGAATTTTTTAGATTTTACCAGCTCCATCTTCTCCTCCTTGGTTGGCCGAACCAAGGCCCCTCATTTTCTCTCTTTTGATTCTTCTTCTTTCACTCAAAATCTCCCCTAATCTTCAACATAAAAGATGAATTTTCATCCCTCTAAATAATTAATCAAGCTTCAAGCCTTTGATTTGAAGGAAGAAAGCAAGAGAAATCAAGAGAAAAAGGTTTAGGGGTTAAAATGAGGTAAGAGATTTTCAAGGTTTTAAATTTATTTAAAGGTACCTCTAAGTAGTTTTAGGTGCCTAGAATCTATTTTTGTAGTTAAATTGAGCTAAAAAGGTTGATATCATAGTGTTTTCTTTGATGAAGTTTTCGGCTCCCATGGTTTTTTCATGGTGATGGAGGGATTTCTTTGGATTAAAACATGAAAAAGGAAGCCTTAGGAAGCTAAAGTATGGAGAGAGGTAAGTGACTACCAAATCCTTTGATTTCCCTATTGATATGAATTTTCTTTAATTATGTAAGTAAGGTAAAAATATGAAAAATTATTAATTAATGCAATTATGTTAGGGTAAATGAAATTAAGCATAAGAGGAAATGAAATGAAGGCCTTAAATGGAAGAAAGAAAATTTTTAAGGTGGAAAATGTTGGTGGCCGAATTCCTTAAGTAAAGAAAATGATGAAAAAAATGCATGAAATTGATGTATGTTAGTTTAAAATAATAATATACATGATAATTGATGTCTATAAATTTTTAGAGAATATTTGAAATTTATTTGAGAATTTTCAAGATTATGTATGTTGTATGTATTAAATGAAAATTTTGATGTAGAGTGAATTAAGTGACTATTTTGATGAAAAATGAGAATAACCCATAAAGAAGGCCTAAATAAATTTTATTGGAATTAATTGAATTTATTAGGATTTTTTTGAAATTTTTATGTGTATATGTACAATGGAAATAATTGAAATAGCAATGCATAATTGTATAAAAATAACTAAAGTGGTGAATAAATATGAAAATAAATTAATGTCAATGATAAGAAATAAAAAGTCAACCGATGAATTTTTTGAAATAATTATTGAGTCGTGAAAATAAGAAAAATAATGAATTATTGGTAAATAATTCATAAATAAATGAAAATAATGGAAATAAATTAATACGTAAATAAAAGAAAGATAAAATGAGTTTTAAATAGAAAAAAGACTTAAATGAACGAAAAAAAAAAGTTTTGAGGTAAAATGGTAATTTTTGCCAAAGTAGGTAATTAACGCATAAAAATAAGTAAGAAATACTTAACAAGGATAAAATGGTAATTTCGGCGACTTAACTGTGTTAAATGATAAAGTTTTCATGGTTTGAGGACTAAAATGTAATTTTATCCGAAAATGGTAAAATAAAGAATAAAAGATGAAATATGGAGGAAATTATATAATAAAAATGAAAATAAATGATTATAATAGCAAAATTGTAATTATGTATGTAACATAATTAATTCTATAGAAAAGGTCAAATTATGTATTTTTGAGATATAAAATAATAAATTATATTAATAGGATACCTAATTGCGTAAAAAGCAATAAAATAAAGGTGTGACTAATTTATAAAAATAAATTAGTCAATAAAAAGTATTAAAGGAGTAAATAATTTATAAGATATTTTTGCTGACAAATAATCAGTTGGCATGATGAATAATTGAAAAATTTGGACAGTAAAAAGAAAAGGAAAAAACCATAAAAAGTTAACACTTGAATTATTATACGATAATTCGTAAAGAAGTATTAAAAAATAATAAAAGAAAATTGTGAATTATAAGGCCATAATTCATAATTTATAATCTATATAAAAGATTGAAAAGTTTAAGTATCTGAGTGAATTATTGAAGAATAATTCACAAAAGTGATTGGAAAAGAGAAAGTGAATAAAAGGATAAAAGTTATTGAAAAGTCAAAAGTACTAAAAGAGTGTATTTGATCAGAATGTAATGTGCAAAGAAATGAAAGAAAGAGATTAATGATTTTTAAATATTCAAAAACGTTTACAAATGTGATTGATTATGTTTGTCCTTAGCAATAGACATGTATTATTATTCTTGTTTAGGATATAAATGGCTAGCCATTGGGACACCTTATACCGCGGTGCAAGTCATGGTGACTTGCTATGCTGTGGACTGGATCTCTGATTACCATGGCATTCTCTGCTCTGTTATTTGCTTTATGAGAAATGATTCCTTGGGAATCACTTCTCTCTCTGTTGTGGCCCTGAGGGGTCCACGTCCTGCGTATCATATCTGAGAATCTTATTGTATTGCACTAGGGGCACATCGAAATGAATAAATAAGCACTGTTTAATTGAATTGAATACAAAAAGTTATAACAAAAATGATTCGTTTGAAAGAAAATGCAAAGTTAAAATAAATTTGAAAGATTTCTGAAAAGTGTAATTGATTGAATAAAATATTAAATCAATATTTAGTTAAGCTTTTATAAGAATTTAAAATATATTTTGTTTTTCTTGAAAAAGATATTTTTAATTAATTAGTATTTCTTGTACCACTTACTACTATAAAAATAATGACAAGTCTGAAAAATAATATTAATGTTTCTGTTTAAAGTTAAAAAGTGATGAAATTAACATGAAGTGAAATGTAATGCTTAGGTAACGCTTTTCTGAAAGATAAGTTAAATGAAAAGTAAACCGATATAAGGCATAGAATTATACAATGAGGGAAAAGTAAAAGATATAAGTCTGAAACAGATAATTGAATATGAGTAAATGTATAAAAGAAGGAAAGAAAGTTTTGACTACAAGTACTCTAAAATAGCTATATCGCTTTGCGATAAAGCTTATAAGCCTTTTAACAGTAATGAAATTTTTAGATTAAAGTTAAAATCAAGTAATCGAATAAATAGTAAAAAGGTGAAGTTAGAATACAGAGTGAATAATTGACTAGTAAAGCAAGTATTAAAACTAGTTTGTTTTGGGTACTAGTAAAAATACGAGTACCAATACTTATTGCTAAATGAAATACTAAAGAAATCGTTATGGCTCAAAGATACAACAAAAGTAATGATAAAGTAAAGATTATAGTAACGAGTATCGTAAAAGTATAAGTAAATTCGATATCGATTCACTTAAGAAAATACTGTAAAGTAAAGTTGAAAGTTTAGAAACAAAAGAACGATGGTTATTAAAATACGAGTTAATAACATGAATAATGTTAACCGAAGTAAAAGATCATGCTTAATGAAATAAGAATAGCAGTGGCATAAATTACGAAATTATGCTTATTCTTGAGAAATTTTTGGATTATTAGTCACCACTGGGCATATTTATTGCTCAGCACGTAGTATTTACGGCGTGCAGGTTTTGAAGCATTGTGGGAGCACAGTACATGGAAGGACCAGATCAGAAGAAAAGATTTTTGTGTTAGTTGGTGTAAGTTTTGGCATGTATATACTTAGACTATTAAGGTTAAGTATTGAACTGTAATTTGAGTGTATACATGATTGGTTTATGTTATTGGATTATGGTTATCTTATATATTTTTTATAATGTTTGTAAAGCTATCATTCGATTCGATAGTTAATTTAAAAGTATTTAAAGTGTTTCGTTTTGTTCAAGGAAAAAAAATTTACCTATTTCGGATAAGTTCGCATCGAAAAAGACTGTTTCGAGTAGGGTGTGACAGGTTGTGTCTTGATGGATGCTCCAAAAGCTCTTGAAAATAAGAGAATTCCGATAGGGTCCGATGAGGAAACTCTCCGACGGTCAAGTCAATAAATGGTAAGTGTATGATTTTTTAGTAAAAAAGGCTAAGAGAGACAAATACCTTATGATCTTGACTATTTATTGAGGTGGGATATCCTATCCTGGTTAGGAATTCTCATGGTTATGGGAGTCCTACTGGAGAAGGAATCTCGCCTAAATAGGAAGTCCTCCCTGAATAGGAAACTTCACCAGAATAAAAAGCTAAACTGGAGTCCAGGACTAATAGGACTGTTAAAATAATATCATTGTCATAGTGCTGACTTGGAATGACCCAAATAATTAAAGGCCCTGACTATAGTCCAGGCTCATGGACCCAATTTGGTTATCATAAGTCCCCCTCTAGGTAAGAGACTTTTATGTTGAAAATAGATCAAACATCTGATCAGTAGCCCTAGTCTTCAATCCAACCTATACAACTGTTCTTATTATTCAAAATGAAGTAATGCTTCGGTTACTGTACCAATAATAATTGCAGTCCCTTCAATTTTCTCAATGACAAAAATAATCATAATTACATCTCCTCGATTCCCATCTAACAGCTATCAAAGCAATTAATTTCACATATATCAAAAAAATCTCTACCCTCCAACCTCTTTTGATCAATGGTCTGCCCTAACTATAAATATCCCTCATCTTTTATCATTTTTACCTTTCTCGCTTTCTCACACTAGGCGTCATTTTTGCATTTCAAAAGTCTCTCATCTTTGATTATTTTGCTCAAGATCTCAGGTTAGTGTCTTAATCTTCCACCTTTTTTCTCTTCTGCATTGCATTATTTTCTAGCATTTCTTTTCTACCTTTATTTTAAAAATAAGTGGATCTGAGGATTTAAGTGAGATTAGGATCTCTCATAACCTTATAAACAATAGCCCTCCGAGCACTTTCGCTCCTAGTTCATCAACTAACGGTACACCCATAAAGCAATCTGTGTCCTGACCTTTATAAAATACTGGTGTGAACCAAGAGACTGCCACCTAAAAATGCTTTTAATATAAGAGTCTCTAAACCTAGCCGACCTAGACTGCGAAGGCCACCACGGTCAAATCCTCGAGTTCTTGAAATTAGTTCGATCATAAGTGTTGCCAAACTTACTCGCCTTAAAACTAAGTTAGGAATTCCTACTAACTATAAACTCCTAGCTCCGAGTCCTGACATTCCTACCAATTATTTCTTCAATGACAATAAAAAAACTCATTTTATATGAAGTCGACATCCGAGCTAGAGTGACCATTCCTTTGACCTACTTTGAAATCAATTTCCTTCAATTCTATGATCTCACAGTTAGTCAAATACACCTCAATGCATGTCTCACCCTTACAGCCCTACAAATTTGAACTTTCAAAAATACCATCAACCTTACTATACACTTATTCAAAGCAACCCATGTGATTGGTCTACGGAACATGATAAAAATCATTGTTATATCCAAGCCTGGCTAAGATACAACAATTTTTCAGGGAAACCAGACTCCCTTAAAAATTGAAAACATCAATTTTTAATTATAGACGGCAAAAAAAAGTTTCCTGTATGAACTTCTTTAGGGCATTTCATAAATAGGAATGAACAATGCTTAAAGCTAACTCAAGATAAGGAAAAAACATTAGCTCGATGAAAGGTCCTTGCTCGAGTGAAAATTGACATATGTGATTTCTTGGACCCAAAGTCCTCCCCCACACCACCCAGCAAGATACGAGGTATATTCAATATTTCTTGTCACATAAAAAGCCAAATTTGTTCTCATTCTGTTTAATTTTTGCAGTTATGAAAAGGGCAGACAAGTAATCCTTCGGTGAGAAAGTTAAGGCTAAAAGAGCTAAGCTCGGAGAAAGTTCCCAACACACCGTTATGGCACCTGCCTTAGAGCCTATCTAGACGAGGAGCACTAGCTCTACTCAGACCACCTGGGTAACAACCCCTACTGGCAATGTACGTTACTCCAAAACCTACCACTATTCCTGTAAGTCTACCTCTAATTGTACCAGTTCATGGCTCGCAACATAATAGCCTATCAAATGCCATAACCATCTCTGATGCTTTGCCTACATCTCCTGCTAGTCCTACCAATATAGTTCACCCTTCTGTCCTACTACCTGGGCCTTCATCATCTCAAGCTTTTAAGTAGATAACTTTGTTTCCTCCTGAGTGGAGTAAAAAATGAGCAAGGTAATAGAGGAAGTTCAAGGCATGTGGCTTTCTAACCCTCTTACCTACAGTTCGATTAACCTAGAGTTCTTTAGCTTTTTCTCACTACTAATCTGCATTTTGAATGAAGTATCCTCCTTTATAAATGTGTAAGTATGTTGCTTATCAGTCATTATGATGAGGCATCAAGTTGAGGTATACTTCTCTAATGCCCTTATATTTTCTCTTATCATTTTCTTCTCCCCCCTCCCTCATTTTTTTAAACATGCTTTTTCATACAGAGTTTGATGCTCTCTAATACTGTGATTGGCAAAATGAATAGGCTCATAGGTTTGTTCAAGAAAGAGAAAAAATTATAGCTGAGCTTAAAGAGAAGTTAAAGGAAGCTAAGCAAATGGCTAAGGGCTGGAAAGAGCATGCCGATGTTGTCGAGGCAAAAAATAAGAAGATGAAAGAAACTAATTGTAAGCAGTCGAGGAAACTGCTAAAAAATTTGCTGAGGTAGAGGACTCCTTTAAAAAAGCCTAAGCTGAGTGCTAAATTGCTAAGATCGAGCTAGAAAAATGTTTGGTTGATAAGGCCAAACTGGAGGCCAATTATATCGAGCTAAAGAAGGGGAAATTTAAGCTCAAAAAGAAAATCGATGATCTTACTGTCGATAAAGTCGTCACCTACGGTGATAAAATTATCCAAGTTATGAAGGGTAAATTCCCTCAAGAAGATTTTTCTTGGGTGGACGACCTCTATTGGATAAAGAATATTTAGGATTTTCCTTTTCTCCTTCTTACTATGGTCTTCGAGGGCAACTCTTGTACTCTGTAAAAATATTTTTAATGAAAGTTATTTTCTGACTCAATACTTGTCATTCTTACCTTTTATTTTTCGAACTATATAGCAAACAGTCTAATTTTCTTAGTAGACTTCAAAACTATATTGCTCATCTTCCATGAACCTTGGGCTTTTAATCTGATTTGTACTTCATCATACTGAATTTGTTGTTACTCTGAACTATATGACAAATAGCCCGAGCCTTATAAAAACATGAACTAACTTAAATAAAATCAAATAATTAACTGAAATCCATAATTTGGACAAGTGTTTGTGCTAAAAATGCTCATGGCTTAAGTTGTCGAGCTGAGTTATTACATAAAATTATGCTTGTGGCTTATAAAAAAAGTGTCAAACAAAGATTTGAACATTGTACTAATGGTGAACATGCCTTTTTGTACTTAAAAAAATACAATGCTCGTGGTGAACATGCCTAATTGAGCTGAATACACTTTGCTTATGGCGAACATGCCTAATGAGTTAAATAAAGCTCGCAGCAAATATGCCTAGTGAGCTTTAATGGAGTGCTCATAGTAAACATGCCTAGTGAGCTTTAATGGAATGCTCATGGTAAACATACCTGTTTGAGCTAGAGGGCTCATGGCCAATATACCTGTTGAGCTTTAATGAGGGTCTCGTAGCGAATATGCCTGGTGAGCTTTTGACCCTTGCTCATGGCAAACATGTCTAGTGAACTTTAATAAGGGCCTTATGGTGAACATGCCTAGTGAGCTTTAATAAGGGCTCTTGGTGAACATGCCTGGTAAGCTTTCACCCTTACTTATGGCAAACTTGCTTGTTTGAGCAGGGTTACTGGTAATACTTCTTTAAATTGGAGATATTCCATAAGTGTGATAGTATCTTTCTTGCCATGTCTTTAAGTCCGTACACTTCAAAGTTAATCACTTCATGAACTTTGAATGAACCTACCCAATTGGCATTTAGCTTGCTAACACCTGCAACTGTCTGCACCTTAATAGCTTTTTTTAAGACTAACTCCCCTACCCGGTAAAGTTTGGGGATTGAGCTTGTGATCATGGTATGATGTCATTCGCTGTGTTATAGGCTGCTGCTCGGATCTAGGCTTGCTTTCTTTTCTCTTGGCATTGCTCAGTAGCTTATTGATTGTATTGCTCAGTTCTACTACTTGGCATCCTTATCTCACAGGGGATAACTGCCTCTACACCATAAGTTAAGGAGAAAGGGATAGTTCCTGTTGCTGACTGGGGTAATGTTCGATATGCCCAAAGGACATTGTTCAGTTTGTCAACCCACAGGCCTTTAACTTCATCAAGCCTCTTTATCAACCCTATCAATATCATTTTGTTTGTTATCTCAGTCATGCCATTTGATTGAGGATGATAAACTGATGTGAATCTAAGCTGGATGTGTAACTCTTCACAAAAATCCCTGAAATATTGACAATCGAACTCTTCTCCATTATCCATAATAAAAGTATGTGGGATTCCAAACCTGATTATTATGGACTTCCAAACAAATTTGATTATGTTTGCCGAGGTGATGGTCGCTAAAGGTTTGGTATCAACCCACTTGGTGAAATGATCTACTACCACCACCAAAACTTCCTTTGCCTGGTAGCCAATGGAAACAACCCAAGTATGTCTATCCCCTATCACTCAAAAGGCTATGGACTATGTATCGGGGTTCATTAAATTGACCCCTGATGAATTATTCTCCCAAAACGTCGGCATTTGTCACACTTCCAAATTAAATCCTTAGCATATATCTCTATTATAGGCCAGTAGTACCCTTACATAAGGGCTTTTTGAGCTATCGTCTAAGCTATTTCATGTTCTCTATAAATGCCTTTATATATCTCTCTAAGCATATAGTTAGTGTCATCGAGTCTTAAATATAGTGACTAAGGATGGGAGTAAAACCTCCGATATAGTTTTTTATTTACAATTGAATAAATACTAGAATGTAGCACTATCTTTTTAGCTTCCACATGATCTTCTGGAAGGGCACCTATTTCAAGGAACTAGTAGATCTGTAATCACCATTCCTTCATCTGCTCGTTCATTTAAATTGAGAATATTTCATAAGAAGGCTGGATGATAACAACTCAAACTACATCTTCTAACTGTATAGGACTATTCGAGGATGCCTGCTTAGCCAATAAATTAGCTCCTTTATTTTTTTCCTAAGATATTTGCTCGATTATCCATTAGCTTCCATCTTTTTCTAGTTGAGCTAGCAAGGTAGATATTAGGTCTCGATATTTCATCATTACTTGCTCTTTTGCCTTAAATTTTCTTGTCAACTGGCTAACAACTAACTGAAAGTTAGAATGTATAAGTAAGGAGTTAGGCTTTAACTCGAGGGTGAGCTACAATCCAAAACAAAACACTTTATATTCTGCCACATTATTGGATGTGGGAAAAGTCACCCGGGCTATTCCTCATATAAGTATTCTTCCTAGGCTGGATAGTATGACTCCTACCCCCACTCATTTAGATGAAGTTGCTCCATCTACATACAGCTTCCAAATTACCTTACCTGACTCGATAGGTAGAGAATATAGCTCAATAACAAAGTTTGCTAATACTTATGCTTTCATTGCTGAATGAGGCTCATATTGAACATCAAATTTTCCAAGTCGAGCTACCTAATTCATTATTCTTCCTGATGCCTACAACTTCTGTATTACATTTTTAAGAGGAGTGTTGGTTCGGACCACTGCTATATGAGCTTGAAAATAAAGGCGAAGCTTAATTACTGAATTGGCCAAGGTTAAGGCCAACTATTCAAGGATCAAATACCTCATTTCGGCTCTTCAAAGGAATTTTCTAGTATAATATATTGGGAACTACTGAGTGATCTCTTCTCTTATCAAGACTGATCTGACCACCTTTTCTAAAATTGATAAGTATATGAATAGGTTCTCACTTGGTTGTGGTTAACTAAGCAATGGAGGCAAACTCAAAAAATGCTTCAGGTCTGCGAAGGTGGACTGACATTCTAAGCTCCATTCAAAGTTCTATAGATTTTTCAAGAACTTATAGAATGGAAGGCACAGCTTAGCCGAACAGAAAATGAATCTTTCAAGCGTTGTAATCTTTCCATTTAATATCTGCAATTCCTTGATTGAGGTTCCATTTTTAAGATGGCCTCAATCTTTGTTGGGTTAGCTTCTATTCCTCTTTTTGAGATCACAAAACCCAGAACTTACCAGATCAGACTCCAAAAGCACATTTCTTAGGGTTTAATTTAAGGTTAAATTTCTTAAGTGTAGAGAATATTTCTTCAAGCTTCTTGGGAAAATCCTCAAAGATTTTATTCTTAACTATCATGTTGTTCATGTATACCTCCATATTTCACCCTATCTATTATGCAAATAACTTGTTCATCAACCTGTGGTAAGTGGCTCCTATATTTTTAAGATCGAAAGGCATCACTTTGTAATAGTATATGACTCTATGACTAATGAATACTATTTTTTCTTCATCTTTCAGGTTCATTGAGATCTAGTGGTAGCCCCTGATCCTTTCAGGGCATACTTTTCAAATCCAGATGTTATCCAAGATTTTGCTCCTGACTATCATGATGTCCACGTATACCTCCATATTTTGCCTTATCTGTTATGCAAATAACTTATTCATCAACCTCTAGCAAATGCTTCCTACATTTTTGAGAATGAAAGGCATCACTTTGTAATAATACATAACTCTATGAGTAATGAATGCTATTTTTTCTTCATCTTTCAGGTTCATTGGGATCTGGTGGTAGCCCATCGATGCATATAGAAAGGCATAATTTTTAAATCCAGATGTTAAGTCCACCAACATATCTATGTTTGGCAATGGATAACTATCTTTTGGGCATGCTTTGTTCAAGTCGATGAAGTTCACACACATTCTCCATTTTTTGTTAGCCCTCTTTACCAAAATTGCATTGGATAATCGGTTCGAATAGAGCACTTTTCTTATAAACCCATTCCGCAGTAAAGTGTCTATCTTTTTATTTGTCACTACTTGCCATTATGGTGTATGATTACGCTTCTTCTGCTTGATTGGTTTGCAACTTGGCTATATACTTAGCGAATGACATATGATGTTTGGTGAAATATTGATGATGTCTGACGGTTGCCAAGTGAACACATCTATATAGGACTCTAGCACTATTAACAGATGTTTTACTTTCAAGCTTGGTTTTTTCGAAGCTATCTTTACAATTTTTCCAGGTAACAACTCTACCTCTTGCAGTAAGTTTACTGGTTTTTCCTTTTGAAAATTAGTTAGGATGTCCATCATATCCACTGGAAGGGCCTACTTTGCCTCTTTTAACATAGTAACATACATCTCCTTAGTTACACTCTAATTCCCATAAAGTACGGCTATCCCTTCTAGTGCTGGTACTTTCATGATTAACTTCTGCATAAAAATGTAAGCATCCACTACAGCTAGTGGAGTCAGTCAAAATTTACATTATAAGATAAAGATATATTCACTTTCATAAAACATGACATATAAGAACTGATGGTTAGGTCATCTCCCAGTTGCAAGTTTAGGTTCATCGAGCCTTCCACTTTAACATGCTATTTAAAAATCTTGATCAATGGGACTGTTACTTCCTTCATAGGGCTAGACATTTCTAATGCTTTATAGGCCTGTAAGATAATAAGATTTACCACACTACCTATGTCCATCAAAATTCTCTACACCAAAAAGTCTTCAATTATTTTCTCTATAATCAGTGCATCATTTTGCAATTGCCAAACATATTTCCTGTCTTTGTATGAGAACTGAACAACATCTATTGGGATAGGTGAATTGGAACTGAGGGAGAAAACTTCTTTTGCTTTTCTCTTTTTGGAATCACTGAAAATATCATAATGCTTTCTTCATATAATTACATGGACTATACCTACTAGAGCCTTTTTACCACTGTTGCCCTCTCCTTTGCCGAACTACCTTAGGGCAGACCGTCTATCATCACTTTTACTCCCTTTTATGAACTATTTGAGTTTACCCCTCCTTATCTGAAATTCAATCTCTCAATTGAGATGTCTATAATAATTGATTTTATGACTTTTATCTCTGTAGAAGGTATAATATAGAGTCTGATCCTTACTTATGCCCTTCCGTATATGCTTTGGCCACTATACCTCATGATTTTTCTTTATCCATGTTAGGATCTATATTGGGGAAGCATTAAGTTCAGTAAATTGCTATTCCTTTTGGCTATCCAAATATGGCTTTGAAATGATGTATGATCTATTTGCCCCTCTCATAGCTTAGGAAACATTTCTCCGAGCACTTCCTCTCTCCCATCCTGCTCTTCGAAAAGTATCACTATCTTTTATCTACTCACTGTATTTCAGTCTCCTAGCTTCATCTATCCTGATATATTTATGGGCTCTAATCATGAGTTTGGTGAAATCATGGAGGGGTTTCTTGCTTAAGGAATCGCTAAAGTCTTAAAATCTGGTGTGTTCTGCTAAGGGCATT
This sequence comes from Excoecaria agallocha, assembly GCA_037975025.1. Taxonomy (NCBI): domain Eukaryota; kingdom Viridiplantae; phylum Streptophyta; class Magnoliopsida; order Malpighiales; family Euphorbiaceae; genus Excoecaria; species Excoecaria agallocha. Next base: position 47,165,143 of record CM075809.1, read on the forward strand.
AATAGTGACTTCTAAATTGAAATTTTGGATATCCATTATTACCATGTTGAATCTATCCACATAACTATGCAATCCTGGACTACCTAATGTAAGCCAGCTAAAACCCTCATTGGTCGGATTACTACCATAAACTTCGCTTTGAACATCTTTGTGAACTATTTAAAACTGTTGATTAAATGCTCGGATAGGTTTCCAAATCAGATCTGGACAGAATCTATTGAGGTCTGTGGAAAAATTTTGCAGAGGGCGATATCTTCTATGGTGTAAATTAACATGGAGTGTCAAAACTTGTCCATATATGCTCAAGGATTCGAGATGCCACTATATTTGGGTAGGTTGGGTAGCGTTATATTAGGAAAGGGGGCAAAAAGTATAGCTTTGAAGAGAGAAGATAAAAAATCATCTTAGTACTGCATACATTGCGACCCTACTTCTGCTGTATTCTCTCTTCAGTGAGCTTATCCAATTTGTCTCTCGTTAAAGTTATCCTAACTCCCTCATCATTTTTCTGGGGTGTGCATTTTGGAATTTTAGAGTTAGGAATGGTGTTGGTTATGATGGTCTACAATGTTGATTAAGGCACGGACTGAGCAACGAGGTGTGAGAGAGTGGTTAGGAGAGCTTGAGAAAGCTGGGGAGTAAAATCGGGAATGAGGGTTGCAGGTGTTTCGATGGGTAAGCAACTGATGGGGAGCTTAGTTGAAGCACTTTGGGGGGTTAGCTCAAGGGGTTGAAAGACTGGTAAATGGGGACCTAGCATCATGCTACCCTAGTTGTTCCCTATCTAGGTGTTTTCATCATCAGAATTCATGATTTTACTGGGATGATTATCCATGCTCACCGCATCAAATGATAACAGTTTGAAAATTACTTGACTACTTTCGAGTTGTGTCTCGTTGGATGCTCCAAAAGCTCCTGAAAATAAGAAAATTCCGATGGGATCCGATAAGGTGACTCTCCGACGATCAAGTCTGTAATGCTCCAAAACCCAAGTCGGTTAATAATGACTTACATATTGGTGAATAGCATTTTGATACTGGTTACAAAGGTTGATTTATTAAAGGTATAATGTAAGTTTGTATAATTTCAAAGATTTTAAAATAATAATAATAATAATAATAATAATAATAATAATAATAATAATAAAAAACACAAAATATCTTAGTAGGGAGACCTCTAGAATTTTCTAGGTGGAATGATTTAAACCATAAAATGTAATAAAATAAAAATAATAAGAAAAAATAGAAAGAAAAAGAAAAAGGGAGAGAGAGGGGGACAAGGAAAGTAGGGGAACGGGAGGGGGAAGACCAGTGAAGGGAGAGGCGACTAACCAGTGGCCACGCCGACCACCTGTAACACCCTATACCCGTCCAGTTAAAAGACCCGGATACCAGATGTCACACCCGGGTTTGAATCTCTTAAAGAGGCTAAATTCTAAGATTTGTCTAAATTTAAAAAGTTTATTTAATTTAAGATATTATTTATTCTATCAAAATTTCGACATGATCTTCCCTTATTAATGGCTATTTCCTGTGAAAAAGAAAATATAAAACATTTCTAAGATTATATAACTACTTTCCAAATCTCAATTAATTGCTACTTCAAACGCTATTAATTTTATTATGTAATTAAATAAAATTTCGGCAGCATGACAGCTTAAAATTCATGCTACCCAAACCTACAAAAACTTAATTTTTTACACTCCCAATATCATTCCTCCAACTCCAGAACTTCAATCAACAACTCAACACTTCTGTAATTTCATCTCAACACAATCACAACCACTCAAGTACAGTTTATATAAAGCTCATTCACGCAACTCACTAAATTCATATAGTATTTACATAAATTCCCATTTATAACAAATTCTTATGATCCAGTACATGATTTATGCCTATATTAAAAATTTCTTGATATACATATTGCATTAACACAATTTATATAATTGGCTTTAACATAGAAACTTAGTTCACCATAATTAAATATTTACTTATATACACTATTATATAAACAAGAATTTCATCATCAAGATTCAATGTACATATTAAAACGCGCATAATCATATTAACATAATTTGGTTCAGACTTGAGATATTAATTCTCAAGCTTCCTTCGTATCCCATTTAGGGAATCAGAACCACGTAGTTCTCCAAACCCAAGACTCACAATAGTACTTTAAATAAGTAACCATTCAATCTGGTTTAGGTAAGAATATTGCTTGTCACTTTTCAAACATTTACAGATACATAACTGTATTATACGCATTTCTAATTACAGCATACTACTCCAGATTGTATAACATACAATTAATCACAATATGAATATATATATATTCAAAAGCAATCATCATTAGTTGTAATTAAGCGTAAGTCAAATTAATCATATACAACAATTTACAATGTACGCATAATAGTCATAAGATTCAAAGTTTAAAAATGCATACTTATATATATATATATATATATATATGTAACGTCTCCAGATAGCCGCTAGCACGATATTGTCCGCTTTGGGGCCCATGTCTCACACGTCTGCTTTTGAGATCGTGCCGAGCAACCACTACCCCTCACGGTTTTGTTTTTGCTGCTTTGGGGTCCATGTCTCACACGTCTGCTTTTGAGATCGTGCAGAGCAACCACTACCCCTCACGGTTTTGTTTTTGAGGTACCCCACATGTCTGCTTTAGAGATCATGCCGGAGCCCCAATATGCATCTTTCAGTGCCTCCACATGTCTGCTTTTGAGATCATGCCGGAGCACTAATCAATATTGTCCTCTTTGGGCGTCACATGTCTGCTCTAGAGATCATGCCGACCCCTCAAGGTTTGGTTTTCATAAACACTTGTAGTAATATATATATATTTTTTTATTATAATCACAATTTTTCAAAAGAAAGGATAATTCACAATAATCGAATTTTAACAAGTAAGGTAATCGAATATTAACAAGCAAGGTAAAAAGATATTCTTAATCATTGATTATGTAATCATTCTAATTCACATAGTTATATCTTAGCATCGAGAGATCACTTAAATCAAATTCTACATCTATATATATATACGCTTTATACAATACGTTTATTTATTATATTTATAAATCTAACAATAATAACACAACACAAAACAACAAAGTATAAACAACCACGAAGAATCACATTTTTATAATTAAAATAATGTCATTTAGACCTTATAATTTAAGTAAGTATATTCATGGTTCTGTATCCCAATTGGCTTATTACTCGACTCAAACATATCAAGCCTATAGTTCACAGCAAAGATATCAAAGTTCTTACACCCATATATGTATCGATATACATATATATGGCAACGCATTTATTCACTTGCCGTGAAGTTTAATTCTAGTTAAGTTCCCGAATGTAGATGTAGATATATTTATTAGTATAGAAATAAATCCCAAATCATAAATTTTACTTGAAATTCTAATAAAATTACCTCTTAAATTCACTATCAAATAAGAGTTTCAAAATCTATCAATAACTCTTACATGCCATTAATATTTATTAATACCGATCCCTTTTTACCACAAGTTCAATCATATCCAATAACAAAACTAAATCAATGACTCCATTAGACAATGTACAACTTCTTCAATTGAGTTATCCGTTCTTTTTTTCGTCTCCAACATTTCTTTTCCTTATGCTAACAATCCGTAAGCCTTGAAATCATCCCATAACAATTTCATAATAACCATTCAATTAACTTAAACTCCTGAATTCCATCAATTTACACACACAGAAGCAAACATTTATATTAAATATACAATAAATGTCTCATTAAAATTCAAGATTTCTTTAACTAAATTGAGGGAGTAAATTTCAGTATCCCATACTGTAAAGTAAAAGACCAAAATGCCATCTCCATTCGGCCTCACCGGAGCCTCACCGGAGCCTGGCCGGAGACTCACCGGAGCTGCATCAGTGCCACCCGCTTGTAGCTGGAGTCACCAGTGGTCCCTTGGTGGTGTTCACGCGCCCCACCGCCACTCCATTTGGTCGGGATCTACCTCCAAACCCATCGGCATCTCCCTCTCCGATCTACTCCTTGCCGGCGCTTGAGGACGATCGGTGGGCACCGAAAGATCCGCCTCAACCTCAAGATCACACCGGTGCCGACAGCCCCTTCCACCGTCGTCGGAGGTCGCCGGAAAAAGAGAGAAGTTAGGGTGGAGAAGAAGAAAACGGAAAGGAAGACTTACCGGAAAAAGGGCGACGCTAACGGAGGACTGGAAACGGCGGCGATGAACTGCGCTCCTTCGCCGGCGTCGAGCAGCTGCGGCCAGTCCAGGCGAGGCAGCACCGCCTCCCGCTCCGATTCTCCCTTCCCCGATTCTCTCTTCTTCCTCTTTTTTTTTCTTTCTTTCTTTCATTCTTTCCTTTCTTTTTTTTCTCCCGTTTTTTTTCATTTTTAACTTATTTCTTTTATTTTTAAACCACACAACTTTCTTTTAAATATCAACTATCCCCCAAATTGCTCTATTAGCGAAATGACCCAAAAACTTCTTAATTATTTTCAATTACACCCAAAATCAATAATAATTTCACCCAAAATTATTTTATATTTATATTTTTGTCAATTACCTATATAATTCGGGTTTATCCATAAATCGGGGCGTTACACCACCCTCGCCGGCGATTGTTTGCGAATGCCACCGCTTTTTTCCCCCATCGTGTTTCTTTTGTCAGCTAACCTTGGTTCCTTTCCTCTTGATTTTTCTCACAACCACCATAGCTCCCTCCCCTATTTTCGACGATCTCGACGGCTATAGAGGAAGTTGACGGCACCAGCGAGTTCCCTAAGAAGAAGTGCTTGTTCTGGTACTTTCCTCCGTCCCTAATCGCCATCGATAGGAAGATTGGTGAAAGGGAGCAGTCCATGATTCAAGGGGGATTTTAACCAAACCAAACGGCAACTGGGCGCATGACCAACCACAGTGAGATCTAAGGGGCCTTGATCTCTACGACGGCAGCGGCCGTGTCCCGCCGATGAAGCTCCGGCGAGTACAGTAATGAGTAGAAACGAGAAAAATGCAAGAAATCGACTCTAATAGGTATGTGACTATCAAATTTATTTTCGTATATTTTCTTGACAAAATTATGAAATTTAGTTACAGAAATTACCTATTATTTTCCTTTAAAATGGAATATTTGCCTTTGGTTTATTTTAATTTGCATAATATAATGGATTGTTAAGCTTGTCCCTAAATTTTTATTAGAAAATTTAGTCAAAGATTGCATTCTTGCAACCTGTTTTGAATGATCTTTATAGAACATAATATAGAGAACGTTTGTGTAAAGTTAATTGGATTACAATTTGTTGAGTGCTGTAAGTTTTTTACTGTAATGATGTACAATTTGTCACGTATGTGCTATTAGGTGCCTAAAATAGTTGGTTAGAAGTGAAGACGGCTTAACTGTTTTATGTGAAAACAAGTTGGACATGTTTTTCTCATTCCTTTCATTGCTTTTTAACGTGACATCCAATTAATAATATAACTTAGTGTGTCTGAGTTAGAGGTCGAATTAGAGATATAAAATTTGAGACAATTGAAATTATAATTACAATATAGGGGAAATTGAATTGTCATCAGTATGTACATATATGCATATGGGTAAATATAACTTGAGCTTTAATTTGTAAGAAATAAATTGGATTCTGATCTTGTTAACTCTTAATTGTTAATTTAGATGCATTGGATAACGGAGCTAATTTTTCATATATTTAATTCGAATTGGCCAATAAATGTAATTGATATGCATTTACTAATTTAAGAAACCAAGTGACATGTGAAAGCGTGTATAATTTGGGGTTTTGGAATTACATTATAATGATTTACAAGTGAAATATGAAAATTTATTAATTACACTTTAGGGATAATTTAGTATGCAATTGAAATGCAAAGTGAATAAATTGGCTCAAACTTGGTGGAGTAATGGATTATGAATATATATATAAATAATAATGTTCATGAGAGAACATATTCTGGTGATAGAACTATAACATGGTATGGAGTTCACACCTAAAGTGTTCGAAACACAAATAAAATAATAAAAGAAGAAACTATGTGTTAACTTATTTGTATAAATTTGAGAATAAGATATTCCTTTACATTTGTTATGTTTCATTTGGAGAGAATATGATCGGGCAAATATATACTTATATAATGGTCTAAATTTTTATGTTATAACTTATGACTATTAAAAGGTATGTAATTGCTTTTGAATATTGTACGATGGTTATGCGTTCATAGCTAAATATGTGACTTTGCTTCTTATTTCGACAGTTCATATTAACTGTTAAATTGGTAAGGATTATAAACAAAGTATATAATTTAAAAGTTAAGACATACAAGTATACATGTATCTTGAATATATATAAATATATATATATGTATATAGAAATGATATTATTTATTTGTTAAGCAATGATGATGGTATAGACTGAATTGATTGGCATAATTAATGTCATGATAGCTAGGTGCATGGGTATGACTATGAATTTCCGTGTATAAACTAAACAAGGCGACAAATGAATAGTAATTTTATTATATCAAGATTTTAAGAAGTAAATTTTATAGTTAGTCAGTTTAAAAGAAGTTAAGTCTGGGCGTGACATTCAATATCTGGGTCTTTTAACTGACCGAATATAGGATGTTACAAAGTCAGTAAATGGTAATGGTATGATTTTTTAATAAAAAATGTTAAGAAAGACAAATGCCTGATGATCTTGACTATTTATAGAGGTGAGGTATCCTATCCTGGTTAGGAATACCTGATGATCTTGACTATTTATAGAGGTGAGGTATCCTATCCTGGTTAGGAATCCTGATGGCCATAGGAGTCATGCTGGAGAAGGAATCTCGCCCAAATAGGAAATCCTCCCTGAATAGAAAACTTCACAAGAATAGGAAGCTGAACTGGAGTCCAGGTTCTAATAGGACTGTTGAAACGATATCGTTGTCACAGTACTAACTTGGAATGACCCAAATAATTACGGATCCTGACTATGAGCCTGGCTCATGGGCCTAGTCCGGTTATCAAATAGCATAAGAAAAGATATTAAATTTTCAAAATCAAATCAAAGTTTGAATTTATCATCAGTTGAAAGTGAAAAATAGATTAGCATATTATTGTTATTATGTTAGACTAATTTTTACTATTTATATATTCAATATTTGTACAAAAGTTTTATTTTTGAAATTAAATTAAATTATTAATGAAAATTTTATACATCCATCAAAAAATATTTTCATTGAAAAATATGTATTATAAATGAACCAACATGCATTAAACATATGGATTGGCTCAAATTCGTCCATTCCATTTAGGCATTGATCCATTTATGACCCATATTATTTGACTTATTTATGATCCATCCATTTATAGCTCAACCCAAACTCGCCCATTTGCCATCTTTTATTTCAAACCTTTTGTATTAGCTCCTCAAAAAATTAGAATTGCACACTTCTGCAATTTGGTGAAAAGCTAAAAACTAAACCCTTTTCATGTTATATGATATTTAAATTTTGTATTATAAAATAAAGTTATACATATGTATATGTAGAGTGGCAAATGGATTGGTTTGGATTAATTTGTATTTGGCCATAACAAGTTAGAGGTTATAAATGAATCAAATTGGATTAGATCATAATTTAAATGGATTATTGTTAAACGGGTTGGACATTTTTTCTTTTGCATCTTTTCAAATAAAATTTTCATTAAAAAATTATGCATCACATGTATAATCTATAAAAATAATTATTTTATATTAATTTTATATAAAAAGTTATAAAATCACAAATAATATAAAATAGGTCATAAACATACCAAAGCATGTCATAAAAAATTTGTATTATATGAATCACATAATGAGTCAAATAGGATAATTAACATATCAAATTGAATTTAAATCGTATTTTTACTGCCGGATGAATTGAATTAGTGGATCATGTCAAAATTTATCTCATATATATGAATTCATTCACAAGGGAAGGGGGCAATTACTCTCGGAAAAAAAACTAAAATTACCACTATACTCCCCTTAAAAAAATAAAATTACCAGTATGCTTTTTAAATTTATAAGATTTAAAAAAGAAAATTATTCTGAATAAAAAAATTAATTTTCTGCAATTGTAAAACACCAAATACGTTCTCTATTTTTTTTTTGTCATTATAGTGGACAAAGGTAATCAGAAATTTTTTTCCATATTTAATTTATATAAAAATAATTTCTTTCCAATTTCAGCCCCTTAATTGAAAATACAAAGTACTGCGTTCCCATGAGTTGAAGCCGTTGTTAGAAGTTTTAATTTGGGTCAACTTAATAAAGGATTTTATCACATTAAGTATAAAATCTGTATGAAAAGACTTTGTTAATTGTTAGTTGAAAGAATGCAAATCTGCAATATATATTTCAACTAGTACGTTGAATTGTAAAAAGATTTCAAATCTCTCAGTAAATAATTATAAAAATTTTAAATTGATTCGGAATTTCTGATAGAATTACAAATAATATTATTTTTGGTTAAAATAAATATATATGAAGCATATTTTGGATTGAATTTACGTAAATAGAACGGCAGCCAAAATTTGTCGGTGGAATCAACTGGAAAATTAGCACCCTATTTGGATGGGGCAAATGAGTTATTAAATTTTGCCATGGTATCTACGGATATAAGGACCCATTGCACCATTAAAAGAAACTATATCCAAAATTAAAAGAAACCAAGTTTAGGACATTAATATATAAAAAAAGCTTTTATTTGGATGATGATTCTGCATCGTTCATCAATGTATTGTACATTTGAAAACAATATCCCTTCAAATAGTTCAAAATATTGCATTATATGCCATAATTATAGTTACAGAATCATGGAAAAAAATACTTTTTTTAATCCCCAATTTGATATATAAAATTTTTATTTTTTATTTATAAGTAACATTTTCATTTATAATCCTTTACATAACCTTTAACAATTATTATTTGATAATAAATAATTGAGGGTACGAGCCAATACCATATAATTAAATTAAATAAAAATATATTATAAAATTACAGAAAATCATACAATTCTTTCAAATATGTTTTTTCAAAAAATTATGTAGTATTATATTATACATCAGAACACTATATATGAATGCATAATGGTTAAACCGATGGATAATTTGACTAAAAATAATCATTGTTGTGGCAAAACAAATGAGTAATCTTAAGCAGTTTTAGAGGCCAAGGAGTTAGACCATATTATCATTGTTGTTTGACCAAAAAATTAAAAAAAATGATTATTAAAGCACACGTGGTATGTCTGCTGCCTAAATTAACACAAATGACACTAATATTTAATGTGCATTTACGTTGTGCCCAATGATTTGTCAATTTACAATTGTTTGTATTAAATGGTACTGTTAGTAGTTTGTTTTATTCATCACCTAAAGTGGGTCATACTGTAATATGCTTATCCCATGCAATGGTGGAATTGCATTTTCAAATGATTCATATCACTAGCTAGTAGTCCAAATCAATTTTATCTCTCTAGCACTACATATCTTGATAAACATAATGATTATTAGCGACATGAGATGGGGATGAAATCTTTGCCATCCATCCATTAAGTGATTGGAGAAGAGATCGATGGTGATGCTCGAATTTGAAATATTTTTTTTAAATTTAAGCTAGAATATTGTTGAAGTATTTTTTTTTAAGATAAATTTTTATCATTTATTAATCAACTCAAATACCAATGCCAACGGGGTAAAAAGTGAAAAGGAAAAATATATTGAAAATTGCAAAATGGTGCTTATTAAAGCATGGTAGCCAAAGTGTTCAAGTTGAAAGGCCTAATTGTAGAGTCATTTCCACTCCACAAAGCGATGGAGACGAGCATGTAAGTATGCTCCGTTGGATGGAAGTAATCCCAAAACAAGTAATTCCCACTATTTCCACACATTTTGTATCCTTCTTTCCCACATTGCACCATTCCTCCCAATGCCCCATCTCCACAACATGCATTCTTCACATCTATAAAACCTGTTTCATCATCAGAATTCATAGGGTTATTTATTCTCCATGTCTCTAAACTTATCACTCACTGATTGTGTCATCTATGAATTTCAATCTGTATCACAAAAATTCTCCAATTTAAACATGTACAGTTAGAATAAAGAATTACCATAATGTGCTGAATTGGCACGAAATCGTTGAACTAGATCATAGACGGCACCATAAACACCAATCGCATCAGGATACTTACGAGGCATTTCCTTGATGATTTTTTCCAGTCCCATATTATATTTCTTAACCATCAAATTCATCTTTCCATAACATTTATCAATTGGTGCACCTGGCAAGAGGGCTCTTGCCGGAACACACCCAACCGGACCTAGAGAAAAAACTGCGAACCGGCGACCACCAAGCTTGTAAATCTGGTCTATCAAGTTTAATGCCTCTTTTAACATGGCTTCAACATATGCATCAGGATCAAGAGTTGGAGTCCCAAAAGGTAGAAAATAGTTGAACATGTCATTCGAGCCTGACTCTAAAAAGAATAGAGATTTTTCTACCAGTTTTGTATCGATTTGGTTTTGTTTTACCAGGGTCTTGAATTGCTGTAGCTGCTCCTGAATTGGTATTACTCCCTGTTTCGTGTTTTTTTAAAAAGAAAAAAAAATGAATTTCTAGTATTATATAAAAAAATTACATCAATCAATTTAGGAAAAATAATTCGGTGTGCAGCATGCAAGTGCGCTATACGCTATGTATTATTCAATTGAATGACCGACACATATTAATTGTATTTGTCATGAAAATAGCATCCGTGTACTGTGCACTGGATTAAAATTTGTTACCAAATCCTGATTTGTTGCACGTAGAACGCCACTGCCAGCACTAGCAAAATTGATGCCATTGGATGGATAACCCTTCCTGCTTCCATTCATAACTGCCTGATGTGCCTCTAGATATGGCTTTTGAAATTCAATTCCTAGAAATTGAGCTGCATCAAGCACCAATTCGATTTAAATACATGATAATATTATTAATTAATACGTGGATTTAATTAGGAAGGTATATAAGCAAATGAAAAAAAAAAAGGAATACTCACAAATGAAGTCCACCACAGTTCTACCATTAGTAAATCTGCCAGTAGGATGGTGGAAAAAGGTTGATCCATAGGGAGGAAAATCAGCCTGAGCAGTGCAATTCTTGTTAAAGTGGTTGTTTCCAGCATCAACAATGGAGTCCCCAAACGTGAATATTGCTGGGACTTTGTATGAATTTACTACCATACCATTATATGAAATTAAGACTATTATACCAAATACTACTTTCTCCATTTTCAACCGATTTCCTTTTTTTCAAACCTGAGGGGCACCGATTATATGGGAAAATAAAGTGTTGTTAGTTGTTTGATATTTGTCATTTTATATTTACTTTTTTAAAAAAATAATAAAATTTGAGATTAAGTATATATTACAAGCTTATAGTTTTGAGCTTATAATCTTATGTCATAGAAATGTCGGTTAAATACTATATTAAAATTCGTGATTTTGAGCAAAAGCGGCCTTCAGTTAGCTCTACTTTAGTCCCATTTTTTGTGACATTTTATATATATATATATATATATATTTATTTTTCTAATCCAGCGATTGTTAGTTTTATTAATCGTGAAGCTAACAAGGCTGCAGATTGTTTGAAACAAAATTCTTTTTATGATCATTTTGCTCTAAATATCCAGTCCATGTTAGCTTTTATCAAATGTAATTTTCAGCTTTCAGTTAATGTAATCTTTTTCTGCAAAAAAAAAATTCATATATAATTATGTAATATGAAAAAAAAAAAAGACGACTTACAAAAAGAAACTTATAAAATTTAATCAAACGAATTTTAATTCAATTTTATGTAAATTCTCTTAAAATAAATGTAATTAAATAGGAGTCTTATGAAGGGGAAAAATAATAAAAAAAAGGCAAATTAATGCGAGCAAGCATCGAGACCGTTGGATGGTTTAGGTCCATTGCATCTAACCGTCTTGATACTGCACATACACCATATTTCATGCCATACATATCGGATTTGTTAAATAATTAAGGAAAAAGTAAAATAATTGAGCATGAAATAAGAGTTGATTGAGGAGAGCAAAACAGGACAAAGATGAAACAGAAAGCATGAGGAAGTTGTCATGGTGATCTATATGCCAACTTATGCTTTTCATTCGGTTATCATATGAAGGATCTGAACATTTTTTTCTTTTTGGGTCATTTTTTAATATGTCGTTTTGCTGCAAATCAATTGTTTCTACTTATTTTATGTCCGGCTTCTTTGGCTTTCAAGGCTATTATTCACGTTAAACGACATGTAGCCTCATAACTTCTTTTTTTCAAGGCCATCATCATATTTAAAGAGAACATGGGCGGAGCCAGAAAAGCTTGTTAGGGGCCCGAAATAGTATATTAGCCAAACTCATATTATATAATAAAAATTCTAAAAATTTAAGTTGTGCTCGCCCCTATTTCATCAAATAAAAATTGTTTATAATTTTATCAGCCATAAATTTTTCAGAGTCAATTTCAGCTATGATCATTGAACTTATGCCTAATTGTCCAAAAGTAATTGATTTATTTTTCGTGACTTAAATGTTATTGAATTTATAACATTTTTATAGAAAAGTTATCTTAATTAGTTTTTTACGATAATTTTTGCCGGAATACTGATGTGACATGCCACACTATATGCGTGAACACGTGACATGACACATTAGCAACCACGTCATCGAAAGAGACCATATTATACGACACGTCAGTACATTATGTCATATTTCTAGATACACGTGGCCTCTTCTAGTAATGTGGCTGATGACGTATCGTGTCACGTGTGTCCAAGCATATAACGTGACGTACCACATCAACATTCCGGCAAGAATAATCGCCGAAAATCAATCAAGGTAACTTTTTTGCAAAAAGATAAAGTTCAGTGACATTTAAATCATGAAAAATAAGTCAGTTATTTTTGGACGATTAGGTATAAGTTCAGTGATCATATACGAAATTGACCCAATTTTTCAGCAATTTATCTTACAATGTACATAATCAAAGAATCATTAAAAAAAAAATAATCATCCATTTTGCTACGAAATCCAGTCTTCAGAAATTTCATAGCGGAAAATACCCGCTCAATAGTTGTTGTTAAAACTGAAAAAGTTAAAACAAGTAGAATCAATCTATCAACCTATGCGTATGCTTTTAAGTTTTAACCTCCTCGATTCCACCAATCCTTTACACGGATCAACAAATGGTAGACAAACTTCTCAGATCACGATGATTAAGCAAATCAACCTCATAATGCTGCAGCTGAAACTTCAAAAGAATTTTTTCTTGATCAGAAAAATCTTGATGATAAAATTTCTTTGCTATGAGTGCAAATATCATCAATTTTAAATGATCTGAAAATGTCTCTAGCTAGGATCCAAATCTGTGTTAGATAATCTATAGCTAATTAATAACACCAAATTAATAATAAACACATTAAGAATTTCAAGTAAAGCAGCAGCAATAATAATAATAATAATAATAATAATAATAATAATAATAATAATAATAATAATAATAATAATAATAAATCAATGACAATTAAAAAAAAAAAGTTTAGAGCAGTTTGTGAATTTGTGCATTGAAGGACACTGAATTATGCTATCTTTTGAGAGAAAATGATCCATCTACACCAAGTAATAATTAACCATATTACGATATTTTAACCTGTTAAAATTTTTATGTGCAGCTCAAAATTTTCCAAAGTGATTAATTTCAATGTTCAAATAAAATTTAATTACAAATAGTAAATTAAAATTAGTAAAAGAATTTTAATATTTCGCGTAACCAAGAATGCAAAAGTGGACTTATGAATAATTGTAGGAGGTTGGGTTTTGCTGAGTAAAATGAACTTTTTGTTTTCCAAATATTGTAAATTGAGTAGCTATTTTCCGTAGTGAAAAGCTATGTGTTTAAAGCTGTGTAATGTATGCACTTTTAACATGAAAATGTTAACGTTATAATGGTTAGAGACTAGGAAAAATACAGGAGAAAAGTAACAATTATTATAGAAAAATCTGGCTGCTAACATATAAATTCTTGTAGTTTAGGAGCTGCTTTTTTACTTATTCAAAATAAAATAAAATAAAAATTGAATCCATAAATTCCAACAATCTACACTCGAAGTAAGAAGCTCGGTTGCTTGCTCGATGAATCTGTTATTCAACTCTTGCAATTGATGACCTATAGCAGCAGTAAATATATCTACCCGATATTTCTAAATTGAACTCAAATAGAAGAGAAAGACTCCCCATGCTTCGGGGTTCTCTCCTCCCTTTAAATCGTTGATTTATTAGCGTTTTTTCCCCCTTCTCATCTACTCTGTTTCTTCTTCCCTCCTGTAATGACCACACTAAACCCTTCTGTTACCTATCGTCTTATATATTATTTTACCAATAACAAACTGTTTATGCAATTGTCATGTTAGTTCATATATACTGTTTGTACATATACATACATCAACATATTACGTTACATTGCCAACTACATTGTTGTTTACATTATGTATTACTTAGTACAATATAATAATTACAAGAACAAAAAAAAAATATTACTTCATACTTTAACCCCTCCTATTTCTAGTGTTGGTCTCGTGGTTGCAGATATTGTTCCTGCAGATCGAACCCTAATTCTTAAATCTACACAGATAAACACCCGTGCTAAGCTTACCAGCTTAGTGAGAAACAAAGTAAAATCATGGAGATGACCTCTCATAGAAGTCATCGATATCACGCACACATATGAGCATATAATTTGGCATATAATAAGATAGTATCCACAACAAATGGTATGCTTATAATATTGCCAAGGCAAAGCAACTTACTTTAGCGTACTCAGTTATTGTACCCTTATTAAGATTTTAGCCTATTTAATAGTCACGTGTATAGTCCATTAAACTGCCTAGCAAAGCAATTGTTTGAGTGCATAAATTATATAGGCTAATCTATATACATATTGGTTGTACTCACAATTTCCTCAGCATTGCCATAAATAGTGCTTGTTTTCCATTTTATGATTTATTACTAACTTGCTAAATCATTGACTCCTTATTGCCTTTGAGTTCACTCATGTAACTTTCATTTGTGCAAGTATATCCTTTCAATTTACTTAGCTCCTATTAAGATTCCTAGTTAGTCTGATTATAGTTACATTCTATTAGTTGTTCTTAAGAGATTAAGCTAGTTAATTAATTCTATATGCCCTTACTCTAACTGACATATTTCCATAACATACAAACATTTATGTTACTTTACTATTGCTATCGTATATGCAATTATTAATAGTCTTAATTTAACTATCTTTATTGTATCATTCTTTTAATTCTTTCATGCTATTTTCTAATATATTGACACGTTAAGGTAGTAGTTGTATCCTTTCCATGACTTAACCCAACATATATACTTAAGTTGTAAATTTATATTTTAAAAGTCTATATATTCAATGAGTGCTATAATCTTAAATTAGGCATGACTCACACATCAATTATTCAATATTAAGCATGCAACATATAATTATAAAGAATATATATTCGTAGCATAATTAACACCAAACATTTAAATAATCACAAGTGTTCATATATACAATTTCTAGGTTTAATTGTAGAGAACATTATGTATTTATAATAATAAGTTCTTGCATGTGATACTATAATACTATAAAGTTACTTGTTTTGTAGATATCTTCAATGAATTTTGTGTTTACCATTGGCTATACAACTATTATATTGTCTTTATCATATTGCTTTTCATGATATTTTTCTTATCTCTTGTAACAAGCTTGCAGTTTTCTAAAGGTGTGGATAACAGTTGAAATTGTACTATAATGCACAAAAGTACGACAGGATACCCGAAGGTATCAACTATAGATCCAAACGGGACCAAAACAAAGGGGACCTACGTGAGGTCGAATCATAGGGATCTAAACGGAGTTGAATCATAAGGATCCAAAATGGATCAAAACATAGGGCAGCTGCGATAAACCCTTATAGGCATGTCTATCTATCCACAACTTAGATATAAACGCAAACAATTGTAACTCTTTACTCTTACTTTCTTTCATGTCTTATATATACAAATATCTGCAATTTATTTGTATGATAATGTTTAGGAATAAAGAATCATATGCATATTCATCCATTTTTAGCACAACTTGTTTTCGTGTATTAGAAATTGATTAACTATTTAACTATAAACATGTTAATGTATCATTTCATCTGAACATCTACATATCAACACATGTTCAAACTTATATATTAACATTCATTTCATGCTCTTATTCATGAATAATTATAATAATATAACATACTTATCATCATATAACTTCAATAGTATGAACACACATATATACATTTATATACATGTACATCATCTAATTGAAATACCATAATTCATACATATTCATTGGTGCATTTATGTCTATTCATACATAACTTGAAGCCTTCATATCTCCTATTATTAGTGTTCATTTCTATAGCTTTATTCTTATATTTTAACATATTTTTTACATGTTTAATGTCACAAATCATCTTTAGTTTTATGCTTATAATGCTCTAGAAGTATTTAGGGAGGTTTAGGTGGGCTTAAGTATCAATTTGGGACCTAAATATCAAGTTTAGGAAGAGATATGGAAGGGTCACGATCATCATTTAATAGGTGCTGACTATGATATAGGTGACATCATGGTTCTGGACTAATTTTTAGACCACCTCACGGTCATTACAAAAAAGGGGTACTGACTGTAAAGTCCAAAAAACACTGAAAATAGATTGTCAAATTCAACTTGCATCTCATTTTAAACCAAATAAACGTACGTCATCTTTGGCAAAATGGTCTTCTACAAAGTTGTTCCTCTATATTTTTAGTTTTTCAAAAAATTAAAAATAACTCCATTTAAATATGTAAATCTCTAGATATTCAATAAGTAACATAGACTGCTCCCAATGATAGGGTAGCAGATACAATCAAAATTCAAGCTCAATTTTCTCTATCATTTAAGAGGATTCAGTTTTTAACTTCTTCATATGAAATCAAGCTCTATGAGTCTAGTTTCTTTAGAAACTAGAATCACCCTATTTGAGTCTCTCTAGCTTGAGTTATATCCAAAATAGTCCTAAGGGGTCAAGTGAACCTTAGGATAGATTTTAAGAATTCCAAGATTTTCTTTGCTAATTTGGTTCCCATAAAATTTTAAGGCAATTTTCATGATAATACTTCATTATAACTTGTATTATATCCTTCAACATGCCTTATATACAACCACACATATACAAGCAATAAAAAAGTTCCCATACCTTTTTAAAGCTAAAATAGCACTTCCTTCACTCTTTTTGCACTTCCTTCTCATTTCTCCTACTTAATTCTCCTTCTACATAGAAAATTACATAAATATATATATATATATATGTATGTATGTATATATATATATATATATATATATATATATATATATATATTCCTTTAATTTAATCCCCATCTTAAGAACAAAGAATAGGAGAAGAAAAGCGTATTATTATCTTAAAACTTCAAACAATAACTTCTCTCTCCTTTCTAAAACAAGCAGAATTTTTGGGGCACTTTTTACGGATTATTTAGGGGTTAAAGTGGTTATAATTCCAGCCTTGTGTGGCTGGCCATCTCTCCTTTAAATACCCCATTTTATCTTCAAGTTTTATAAAGAGGCTAGAGAGGCTAAATGTCATTTTTTGATTGGTCCACTTGGTGGACACTAGTTAATTGCATTTAGCCCCCTCACTTCCCTTTAATTCTTGTTTTAACCATAAAACTTATACTTTCTTATATCAATTGAGTCCACAATACCATATTCTCTCTCAATTATGCACATGCAGGACTTAATATAAAATAACCATTTTACCCCTCTCTTCGCAAACAATTCCCTCTAGGTCTCGACTTACAATAACATGAGCTAGGAAAGCATATATAAATCATATCATTAATTAAACACATGCATCACAAATTACATAGGAAATCTCCTAGGATATAAGTAGGGGCCTCACACCTTCCCTATCACTTTGGTCTTTCATTTCACTAGTGAGCTTAAAATCATATCTACTACAACCTCTGTCAATGACTTATTGGCCTCTCTCACACTTATAGAGGATGAGAATATCATAGGAGACGTTCCCTTTGACCCACCATCTAACTCTACATAATATACCAGACTCAGCCTTTTCTTAATCGGGAAATTATTATCATCCACTGAGGTCAATATCCTGCTTTTTGAAATCCAATGATGAGAAGCTGGAAATTACAAAATGGATTCGAATTACGTAAACAAGAGGGAAACATTTTCATCTTTCAATTTTTCTTGGAAACAAATCGAAAAAGGGTACTGGATTTAGGTCCTTGGTGCTTTGATAATCAACTACTGATTCTTAAAGAAATAGGTGATTTTGACACCCCCAATATAGTTGACTTCTCTAAGGCCTGCTTTTGGGTTAAGGCATATTCCCTTTAAATGGTTGACACTTGCAATGGCTAAGATTGTAGCTAAACTTACAGGTGATCTGGTTGAGATTGATGAGGATGATAAACTGGGTTGGAGACACTTCTTGAGATTTTGAGTATGGATCCCTATAGATAAACCCATATGCAAGGGAGTTCTTCTACGGTTGGACTCTAATACTGTTATTTAGGCATTATTAGAACATGAATGTTTACCTATTTTTTGTTATAATTATGGCCTAATGGGATATGGCTGTAAACAATGCACTAAGGCTGAGTTTAAAGGCAACCTGCAATATGGTGACTGGCTTCGTACCTCACCCATGAAGTCCTTTAAAGTGAAAAATGCAGTTGAGAAAGCGAAGGAAGATGAACTCCTGGATTCACTATCCAATAATGTGAAGACGAATGTGCCTAATACAACCATTGACCAAATAGATAAGGAGACATCGCCAACATATATGCTCGATCTTTAGCTACAGTCTTACAAGCACTCAACTATAAAAATGTATACCCGGTATGCCACTGGTATACCAAAATTCAGAAGATAATTTCAGTTCTGAATTTTGGTATACCTGACGATATACCTGACATATCGGCGGTATACCAAATTCTAGAATGCTAATTAAGTTTTTTTAAATTATTTATTCATTCATTCATTCAAATGTTTGTAATTGACTAATAATATCTGTGACTGGTAAAAATATTTACAAAACCTTTTGGATTATGGGTGGGATTTTAATTCAATTGTTCATTTCTATTTGTATAGCAAACAAACTTAAAATTTTAATATATAGTTGCCAGTTAAAAATATTTACAGAACCTTTTGGATCTTCTTTTGGATGCTTGCATCCGTTTTGATTGAGATACATGTCAATAGTTTTATAAACTTATGATAACTATATATTAAGTTGCCTTATCTATTTAAGATAGAAGTGGCTCTTGCAAAGGAACGGAAAGCAACAAGGTTCTTCCTTGAGCTTTTTTTATTGCTTTGGAGATCTCAAAAGGTTTGTATTAATAGAAAGTGTAAATAAAATTTGAAAGTTGTAAATTGACAGGTTTGTGTCACAATTAATTTTTGATAACTGACTCTTCTAGATGTTCATGGATGTTTTAGTTGGGAACCTCATATTTTTTTTGCATTTTTCTACTAATAATGAGGATTTTATTGAATGCCTCTATTGAAGTTGCCAAGTAACATTTGTTTGGTTTTCAAAATGAAATCATGTTCTAATATTAAAATGGGTTATTACTGCCAAGAAAAGCACAGCTCCATTGCCGTCCTTTCTTTGAGGTTCTCTATTTTTATTGTATATATTTCAGTTTTATATCTTTATTAAACCTGGATGGACATATTCTTGGATGAGATAGGGTCAGCAATCTGCAAAATTGTATTGATGTTTAATTCTTCAGCAAGCTTTAGTTAATCCAGGACTGGATGGAGTAGTTGCATTTAAAGGAATTTATACACCACTGATATGAGCAAAGATATCCGAAGAATCAACCATGTCTTCTTCTTCTTTCATTGCCATCTACATTCATAAACATTATAATTTAATTAGAGCAGTGTTTTTCTTAAAAAAAATAAATTATCTAAGTAATTGAGAATAAGAATCTTACATCATCCTCATCATCTTCTTCATGGTTTCTGCAAGCAGCTCTATTAGCGTCTCCAAAGTCATCATTCTTAGCAAACCTTCCTCTAACTCTTGGCCTGCTATCTGCCAGTGTTTTTCTACATGCATACTACAATATTTTTTATTGAACGATTAATGTTGAAAAATACACAATCTTGAAAAAAAATAAGAGAAAAAGAAAAAGAAAGATGAAACCTTGATTTTCTTACTGAAGTTTCTTTCATTCCTTTTCTTCGTGTACCTATGGATTTTCTCTTTCCTTTGCTCAACAGAGAGTTTTCCAACTTTGAAAGCAAATCTTCCAAACTTGAAATTTCTTATGCCAATGGAGTGGAACTCCCAACCCCACCCATGAATTGCTGATTTTCGTTGTTAATTGCCTTTCATATATAACAATACAAGAGACATAGGAAAAAAAATTCAAGAATTCCTCTGTTAAAACACAATTATTTATTAGTCCAATTACCTATATATCACCAGGATTAAAGACTTTAGGAATTGAATCAAGGCAGTAGATTCCACCATTATCCCCTTTGAATTCCATTTCTTGAGGCTGTAATTCTAGAACCAGAAGAATCCCAACATCTCCAACAACAAAAGTGCAGATCCAGCATGGAGATGAAATCATCAATGTCAAAAGTGCAAATTCGACAGGAAGAAGAAGAAGGGGAAAACTCAAAGAAGAAAGGAGGAAGAGATGAAGAGTTCGTGTAAAATTAAAAATAATGGTATTTTTAAAAATGAAATTTAAAAAAAAAATGTAATGTTAAAAGGTCAAAAAAGACTAGGTATTTTTAGTTAGGATTTCTTTGTTTTTTTGGATAATTTTGTAAAACTCTCAAAATTTTGAAAGTCGCATCTCCCAATGTCTCTTAGCCCAATTGGATAGTAGGCATGAAACTAAGCCCGATTTGGATTTTGGACAAGGAACACGACAATATAAGTATTATCAATAAGTTTTATTAAATATGATTTCATTTTAAAACTTTTTTTTTAATATATTTGGGATGGGACTGGTGATTTCGTTTTAAAACTTATTACAACATCAGTTTATATTTCATTGTTATGATTTATTTCTATAATAGCTTTTTGTTTCATTTTGAAAAAATCAACCTTTTATTTACAAACTAAAGCTCATATTAATGAGGTGAATTTATTTTTGGCATGTGACAATAAAAATAAGAAATAGTTCAAAAAATAAAAAAATAATATTATGACTCTAATATGAAAATAAAAATATATAATCTATTATAAATCTATTAATTTCACATTTGGTATTTTCTCTGTAAAAATTATTTTTTTTCTTTTCTTAGAATATCATATTTGGTTTTAAGTTTTTATTTATCGAAAACATGTGTATGCGCGCGCGGCGCGCGCACACACACACACACATATATATATATATATATATATATATATGACTGGACAATTAAGTCTATTTTATCTTAGCAAAAATATATTTACATTTTAATTAATTATATTCGTTACCATGTTTGAATTAAAATGATGCACCATCATATATCTATTAAAAATTATTATTATTATTATAATAAAAATATTTTATCAAGTAAAAGTTAAAATTAAAATTAAGTAATAATAAAAGGCTAGCATGTTTGATGCATTGAAGGGATTGTCAATTTATTTTGGGTTATAAAATTGATAATCAAGGAAAAAATATTTTCATGGGCCTAAAAAGTCAATTTAGTGGCACTTGATAGGATCCAAAATTCATTAATAAGGAGTACCAAACGTGAGCTGGAAATATGGGCTGGGGGCGTATAATGTACAATCAGACTAATAGGACAACATGTCCTATCAGTCTACTGATATAAGACAGCATCAATTTCTTTCACCAATTTCCTATCATTTCGTTATTCACTAGTTCCAAGCACTAGTTATCACTTTTCAAGCACTCAAATGCACCTCCTTATCTCCTATAAATAGCCTAACACACAGTGCCTTCAGGTATTGAATCTCTGAGACTCTCTTTTTAAGAATTATCTCTCTAGAAATTTAGTAACTTGAGCTTCGGAGTGCTTACGTCTGCTCCAATCGGATGCTTTTTTTTACAGGATTCAAGCATCCGATCGGCACTGTCTAGCCAACTTCCTTTTATTTCATATAAAGGTTTCCACGCATTATAAAAAATGAAGTGTAATGGAAGATTAATAAATAATAAGAATAAATTTAGGAGCTGAAGAGGAATATTACCGAATATTAGTATCAGGGGAATTAAAACAAACGAAACATTTCAAATTCTGCCTTGCTCGTCGCATTAGCCCGTACTGGTATCCGTGTCCCGTGTTTACAGCACGGAGAGATAGAGATGAGCAGCGGCAGCAGCAGTGGCCAAGAAGGAGAAGATTTGTGGGCAAAGGCGGCTAAAGCAGCCGATGATCTCTACACTTTTCGGGACACTTATTTCCCACCAAACCCGCTAGACAAAATCTCCAATTTGCAAGCTCAATCCGATCTCTCTCTCAAGCTGCTCGATTCAATTCCTCTCGGTATACTCAAATCTCTTTCTCTCTTATTAGTTTTTGGTTCGATCTGTGCAGTTCATTTTTTTCTTGCTTCTCTTGTTTTCGTTGTTACAATGTGGAGTTAAGATAAACACTGAAAAAACCATTAAAGCTAAATATGGACTCATTTATTTCGAAGCATTGATTATTTCTTACTCTAGTTCTGGCCTGTCTGTGTATTTGACCCCTTTCTTATCAAACATTACTGAGCACTGTTCTTTTTTCCTCAGTTTTAATGATTATTGATGATGAATCTTGTTACTTTGCTCTATTGCTTCATGAGTAAGGTTTCACAAGAATGTGGGAGTGCTTACCACTTGCCAACCGTTGTCGTGTTTAATCATACACATCCTTAATTAGCTATGCGGTAGGGAATAAACACTTAAAAGTTTTCACAATCTGAAGTGACCACTTTATTGAAATTTCTGCAATTATTGGGGGATTCTTAATGGCCTTCATAATGCAATAAAATTTGCGTTCATGTTCAGGTATTAATTGAAAACAAAATTATTTATTTTGCAGAACAAAGGAAAACCCCTATTCAACGTGCAACATATGAATATCTCAGAGGAAAGATATTGGATGTATTACCTGACTACAGGAAAGAAGCAGAGGACCATCTCTCAAAAGCTGTAAGCAAAAGCAGAATGTTTTCTCCACTTATTGGTTGTGCTGATGATCAGAAACTGACTGGTCTCATGCTCTAGGTCAAATTGTATCCATCTCTTGCAGATGCTTGGTTGTGCCTTGGTAATTGCATTTGGAAGAAGGGAGATTTAACCTCAGCAAAGAACTGTTTCAGTCTTGCACTAAGCAAGGTTGTTTTTGACATGAAGCTTCTTGCTTTAAATTGTTTATTGTATTTATGTGTTAGTTACTGTTATTTCTTTTAGTTTTACTGTGTTCAACGTGTTAATATTAGCTATTGATGGGTTCATTTGTGTAATATGCAGGGTCCAAACAAAAGGATACTCTGTCTTTTATCAATGCTTGAACGAAGAATGGCTCAAGGCAAGACTTTTACTCATTTTGCTTTTTTGTTCTTGGTCTCCTTGTTAATTGCTTCTTTTTGTTTGTTATGATCCTGAAGGGCGGATCAAAACACTGGGTGATTAAAGAAGCTCTTGGATGAAAAATATAATTTTCAAACCTTAAGGGAATATGCAAGGCTAAATAAATGAAAAATTAAAAGTACAAGGGCTCAATGCACCTAAATATATAGGGGCCTATTAGCCAAAACTCAATAAGTTCAGGGGTTTGAAAATGTGTTTTGCCTCTATACATATTTTTATTTATTTAGTTGTACTTGAACCATATTGTCATTCGATAGTTACAAAAGACTTACCTTTATCCACTTAATGTGTGAGAACTGTTGTAGATATAGGTTAAAATTGTCTTAAACTATTTGATGGGTGATATTATCTTTAATTGAGCAGAAGAATCTCTGTTCTGCACCTTGAACTTCATAATGTGGTCCATTTTGTCATCATGGCAAAAGATAAGAAGTGGCTCCAAACTTGAGTGCAAAACTATCTTTTTACCAATGTACTGCACCTACACGTTCACCGGACCTGAGCTGGAGTTTAGTTCAAAACATATCATGCTAATATCCTTGCATGTATATTCTGGTCATGAGCCACCATTACCTTTTCTGAATTTCCAGGCTACTCTTAATTGGAGATTCAAAATTTTGTGCTAGGAAATGATGGATCATAAGGCAACATTGCTTCAGGTAGTTGAGCAAAAATACTAAATAATAATTGTGAGAAAACACAATGGGAATTGAATTCGTTTGTATTCAATTGATTAATATTTAGTTTACACTATCTATTTATACAAATAGAAAAGTAAAATTACACCTATAATTCAGCTGTTATAAACTAGATTATAGCTAACAGCAGACTGCATTACAGCTAACAGTTTCCTTTGTTGACTATAACTCCAACCCTTCATACTTGTATTCATTATTCCCTAAAACTCTTCCTCAAGCTGGAGAATAGATATTAATTATGCCCAGCTTGTTACAAATTTATTCTATGACATAAACTTCAAAATAAAATGGAGAACAAGTACGAAACTCTCTCCAAATGAAGCCTACAAACAACCCATGACATAGGCTTCAACGCGGAACGGAGATCAAGTACAAAACTCTCTCAAAATGAAGCCTACAAATAACCCATGAATAGGCTTCAATACGGAATGGAGATCAAGTGTAACACTCTCTCCAAACGAAGCCAATTTGGACACCTCAAGACAAATTCCAGCACCTCAAATGCCACAATACCCAAATAGCTTCCTCAAAGAAAAATAAACAGCAACTAAAGTGGTAAGGGACAGAATCTCAGCATGGCAGAATCCCACCAAAAATGAGACAGAAGAACAGAACCTTCGTTGGGAAATCAAACACCATCAACAGAGGAAACTACCTCAAGAAGAAACCTGGTACTAACGAGGGAAGCGCAACCCTTAGACAAGCAAATTTTTTTACTGAAGAACAGAGAATACAAAAACCCCAAAGAATGCAGAAAAGAGCCTAAGGTTTTGATATCATGTGAGAAAACACAATGGGAATTGAATTTGTTTGTATTCAATTGATTAATACTTAGTTTATACTACCTATTTATACAAAGATAAAAGTAAAATTACACCTATAATCTAGCTGTTATAGGCTAGATTATAGCTAACAGCAGACTGCATTACAGCTAACAGTTTCTTTTGTTGACTATAACTCTGACCTTTTCATACTTGTATTCATTATTCTCTAACAATAACATAAGTTGGATCCACAAAGACGATATACTTTGTTACTTGCAAAACATATGTTTTAATTTGGTCAGATTGATGCATTGTTGTACTTATTAACAACTTTTCTCCGTGTGAAGGTGCTGAAGATCAAGCTGAACTTGTTGAGGAAAGCATTCAACATGCAAAGGATGCTATCGCTTTGGATGTGAAGGATGGATACTCTTGGTGTAAGATTCAAATTAAATTCACCATTGAATTGCATGTTTTCCAACTTTCTTTAATTGATAGTTTCCAGTAGACCTGCAAGTTGCAATTACCTGAAAACATAAGTTTAATTTGATGTGTGTTGGCCATCTTTTTAATGACTGCATTTTAAAGCTAGTTACCATGTTTTGATTCTTCTCGACAGTGTCACTTCTGACTGCATCCAAAGAAACCATTGAAAGTTGTGCTGACACGGTCTAGATAGACTGTGGTAGTCAGTTGGCTGTGTTGGAGATGCTGTTATCTAACCTCTCCACCCCACAAATGAAGAACTTGTGGACAGAACATTGTGGAGGGTCTTAACTATATATATATAGAAATATATATGCAGCTTGTCCTCATTGTCACATAACTTTGGCAAATGTTGCATAATTAACCATTGGAGCTGCCAGTGTATAAATGAATACTAGCTTGTTGCGATCCTAACTTTAGTTCCAATTATGATGCACTGGGGAGGAACATGTTATTGTTTACTATTTGAGACATTCCAAACCTTTAGATCTGCAATGCTAGGTTGTATTTGTGTATCTCTCATTACTTGTATACAAGTGAAGCTATAACCTTGGTAACATGTGACTATACCAACTTGCTACCTCAATAAAAATTTAATTTCTTACTTTTTGTTTGAGCATTTGACCTCGGTTAATGGTTGCCATTTGATCTTATTGACAGACAACCTAGGAAATGCGTTCCTGACAAGTTTTTTTGCAACTGGAGCTTGGGAACACAGAAAACTTCTACAATCTTTAAAAGCATACCAGAACGCTGTAAGTAAACAGATTGAGAAGTGAGAACTTCATTAGAAACGCTTTTTGTAATTAGTGGCAATTAGAAAAAGAAAAACAAAATAATTAGTTATATTGATTGACTATATAATTTTGGATCCTAATTGACTGTGCTACTCATTGAGCATTTTGATTTTTCTATTAAGCATGCTGACTTTATATATCAGGGCCGAGATGAACAGATGCAGTGCAATCCAGACTTGTACTTTAACTCTGCAACAGTAAGTTGCAAATCTCAGTTACTGATTGAAAACGGCTTCTTAAGTGATAAATTTGGTCTTAATGGTTAGATTAAATAATAAACATTAATTTACATTAATGATTTTTATTTTGATAATAGCAAGAACTAAGAAGATTCAATGATATAACTTTACATGCTTGATGGTGGATTAGACTGAAATATGGACCCATCTTGTCTCTTATTGCTATTTCTTTCATGAGTTGAGTATTTTTCAGTTGCATCTGTACAATAATATTATATAATGGTCTCTCCACTTTCAGGTTAACAAATATCTAGAGAATTATGAGAGAGCCCTTAGTGGGTTTGAAGCTGCTGCCTTAAAGGATCCAAGTCTGGGTGGTACTGAGGAGGTTCAAAAGATAATTAATCTTCTTGATAAGTTAGATAACCTTTTGAGGGTAATATATTTTTCTTATGTTAATAGGTTAATCTTCTTGATAAAGTAGAGAACCTTTTGAGGGTAGTATATTTTTCTTATATTAATAGGATACATCAATTTTCCTTCATTGCTGCATCTGTGTAGAATAATATTCTCGGCTGCTATTCGTAAGAACACGAGTTATGTCCTTATTTCAAATATATGTTTTTATATCCTAGCAACAAAAATTAAAAGAAAAGCTAATGTAGTTTAAAAGGGGTAGTGGGGAACATGAGATGAGTAAATATGGTTAAATTTGTTACGTAATGTAGTTGTGGAAGAAAGAGTAACTAAGAATACCAGACTTATTTGACCACATTTTCATTAAAATTAGAATTTAAGTCTCGAAGTAAAGTTAATATAACTTTTTCTCTTTATGCCTCATTTGCTTTTTGCAAATGCACTTGGTAGGAGATGTGACCTGCTTTTATTTACATGATTTGAATTTACAGGGACATGCTAAAGCTAAACGACTTGCATCTGTGGCGTCATCATTGGCAACTGTTAATTGTAAGCTGCCCACTCATATGCTTTAAACTCATTTTCAACTTAGAGCTCTTTGTGTATTTTTCCAATAATCAGGGGTGTGTGTGTGTGACTAACTGTTTGCATACTTCTTCATCTATAAGTGAATTCATCATATAAAAGAGCCACTATTGATCTGTTGTTGGATGGCCTGAACAAATCAATGGCAATTGTGGGAAAAGTACTCTTCTTTGTTAAGCATGAGAATGTCACTCCCCTGTAAGTCTTCACCTTAAAACGCTGTATGTTCCATATTA